>CAIGRF010174257.1:18009-37446 GCA_903798235.1 Fraxinus ornus
CAGCTCTTTTTTTATCCTCATGAATCTAGGTATCCTCCTTGGCATTGCAGCCAACGCCCTTGTCCTTATTCCGCCCATACCCCGATAACAAAGCTGCACCATAGCCCTCCACGGGCATATCCATATATTCATCAATCCCAGTATCCTCCGGCAACTTCTCC
Source organism: Fraxinus ornus (assembly GCA_903798235.1). Lineage (NCBI taxonomy): Eukaryota > Viridiplantae > Streptophyta > Magnoliopsida > Lamiales > Oleaceae > Fraxinus > Fraxinus ornus. The sequence goes on from CAIGRF010174257.1 coordinate 18,171, forward strand.
AAATCCTCCCTCAACTTCCTCAACTCCAAGTCCGAAATTGGCAAATTCGATTCTTCACCTGGATCATCTGCAGAACCACCCGATGGTTTACTACGAAGATTGAGCCCGTAAGCCATCAATTTATCAGAAGCATCGGGATTCCCATCAGGCACAACCTCAAATTGGAGAGTATTTTCGCCATCAGACTTTAGTGAGGGAAGATTGGGTAGGTTTTTGAGCTTTTTATTGGGACGCCATTGGTTGGGAATAGGGGGAATAATTTTGGGTTTGGATTGGGGATCCACCGGAGCTTCAGCCGAGTTGAATTCCGTAACATATTTTTTGGCGGACGCATCGGCGATGGACGGCCCAGCATCAGCGGCGGAGAAGGATTGCGAGGGCTTTTTAGAGCGATTGGATTGGGATTTTGAAGGTAGAGAAAAAGAGAGCTTCATATTAAAATCCTTGCGTTGATTCAACTATTTTCCGAGAGAAATTAGGGATTTGATACGTAAATTCTAGGGTTGAAATTCGAATTGGGGGAAAATTGAAGAGAATTGGGACAGGCGGTGTCTCTTTTGGCTATTTTTTTTTTTAAATGCTACCTTAAAAGGCAAAGGCACGAGTGAAATGTGACAACTTTCGAAACGTTTTCGAAAATGGCCATAATTTTTTCAAAAATAAGATCTTTAAAAGATTTTTTTTTGGTGATATATTTTGTCATATTATCTATCAAGAAAAAACTTCTCAATCTTTTGATCTTAGCTCATCTACAAGATTTGATCATAAAATTCAAAGTTCTTGCTTTCAATTATACAAAAAATTTAGTCCCACTGAAGATTCAATGAATCTAAAAGAAAAAAAAATACACAATTTAATTTACTTACTTCACTTGAGGGCCGTTTGAGCTCGACAATGATACTGCCTTCAATGAGTTCCTAAGGAATATTGACGAACTTGAGGGACCGTTGAATTAACTTGAAAAAAAATTAAAATGAAAATTTGACGATTTGTTATCATGGTCAACAATTATTTTGGTTCCACATCATTAGGTGCACAATCGAATTTAACTGCGATTTTGAAAGGAATTCCTTAGCAACGGCCACCAAAAATGAAAGTTGGAAGGTAATATTGTCGAAAAATGAAGCTCTTGTTTTGGCTCCATTAAAATCAAAATTTGAAAAAAAAAAAAAAATCCTTAACTAAAGAATTGATATATTCACTCAAAATTATTATTATTATTTTTTTTAAGTTCCCGTTGACTTCTTTACTTTTTTTGACCCAATATCAAGTCTAAATCGCCGTTTAATAAATTTTAAAAATGAAAGTCAATAATTAATTTTAATCACACATTTCTTGATATACACAACTTTCTAATTACACATTTTATTCTCTTATCAAAATTTACTAAAAATCTAATTTTAATTATATCAAATATGGACTTAACCTCTAGACTCCATTTTAATTTAACTCACTTTTCACTTTTCTTTATTGTTCAGTAGAAATTTGCATATGGCGGAGACGAGTAACAAAAAGTCTGCGGGTACAGGAAAATGCACGGAAAGACAGTTGTCTTCGTGTGATTGGGAGTTGCCAAAAAATGTTTTTGGCAACTGTTTGTCGTGAATTTTTTCGTTGAATTTTCTGTACTCATAGTATATCCTCAAGAGTAATGAGTTTGGTGCCTAAAGGCAGATTGCGAACCAAACGGCACCTCCCACGTGCCAAATCACGTGTCCACCAAGGTCAAATGCCGGTGCAAGTCCGGGACACGTGTTGAGCGAGTCTATCCAGATTAGCCCAGTTATAAAGACTGGCCGCCCAAATAGAGACCTCGTGATTCGGCTGTTAACATACATAAATAGTTATAGTTGACTAATTGCTAACTATTTTAATTCCTAAACCTAATTCAGGTTTCATCTTTAACTTAATTACGCCATCTCCGTAGAATGGTACTTCCTCTCATTTAATGATAATTTGCAGTATAAGCGGAAGTGGCATCGAATATTGACTTTGACTTAATCGTATGAAAATATTTTATCATGTTTATCCTATTTCAATATTGAAAAAATATCCACCTTATCAAACAAGCTAGAATACACGACTTAAGTGATACATATGTTATTTATTGATTCCTAGGAACAAAGGTTATTTTCGTAGAAATCATTAATGCTCTGTTTGAGTTCCATTTTTTTGGGAGAATAGATATTATAATATTGATTATTTTTTTTTTAGAGAATGTGTGGTTAAAAAGTAAAAAAGAAATAAATTGAATTTACATGCAAAATTATTTTATTCGAATAAAATGTAATTAAAAATAAGTTAGAGAAAATGAGTCTTTAGAAATGGGGGACTTCTAAAAGTCATAAGCTGACAATATAATTTTGATCAACTAGTTGAATGCATTAGATATGCATTCTGAGGTTGAATACTAAGTGCGAGAACGCATCACAATAAAAATGTCAGTTGGTATGGTCGTATATTCACACATGATAAGACTATTCACTCAAACCATGACATGTAAGATCTCGAATTATTCACATCACATGTCAGAGGGAGAGAAAATATGACGGGAGAGCTGACCCACTCGAAGTCCTATGTGAATTGGTTTGCATGATTCAGGGCTTGATGTCGTGATTTGGGTGAATGATCATGTTACATGTGTGTACGTATGAGTTAGGACTACTCCACTGAATATTTCTTGACAAATACATAAGCTTGGAAAGTATATTAATAGTTGAAAAATGTTTTAACATATTTTGATTATTTTGACGAAACTTGGCCTCAGTTTGTTAATTAAAATCATATTTTTAGTAGATCTTTATAAAAGTTGGTAAAATGTGTCGTTAAAAAGTTGTGAGACACATAAAATATGTTGTTAAAATTAATTGTTGACTTTACATAGATTAAAATATAGATTTTGATTGGTACCAAACAGAGGCTTGTAGTTGGAAAATTGATAAAAAATTATTGATTTTATGAAATGTGTGGCTAAAATTAAAATTTAATCTATTGAAAAATTGATAAAACTTTAATAAACTAGGAGTAAATATATGCTAAGTACATGGAATACTTAATTGTTAGGATCATATAATTGGTACTAAGAGGTTGTTTAAAAAAGGTTTAGAGATGACCAATGACACCAGTCTTGATTGATGAACTTAGCATTGTCAAACCTTCTTTACAAAGTGGGGCCAGTAGTTGCATTTCAAAGATGAAAATTTCTCCCTTTGCAGTTCGCAGTCTCCCTCCAAGAAAAATAAATAAATAAATAAATAAAATCAGCAGCTTCTTGTCAAAAGCTTAAATAAAGATACCTCAACAAACAAATCTCTTTGTCTCAAATAAACCTTTTATTCTTATTCCTACCCTTTCTTTTTTAATTATGTCTGAAGAATTTAGAGATTTTTACTACAACCAACCCTTTCATGACGATGATCGGAACGGTGAGAGTTCTTCTTCATATACGGATCAGAATCTGCAAATGTTTGATCCTTCTTCATATATGATCTTTGGGGAGTTTTTGCATGGATCCAATAACGACAACACACTTACAAGAGCTTTTGGTTTGACCCCGTCAACCTCTGAGGTACCAGTGGGGGTGGATGGTGGAGGCGGAGGCGGATGTGGAGGTGGAGATCTTGTGGGTGGTAGTGAAACTCCGGCTACACCTAATTCTTCGATCTCGTCATCCTCAACCGAGGCGGCTGGTGATGAAGATTCAAACAAGAGCAAGAAAGAGAATCAACAGAAGGAGAGTGTGGAAGAAGGAGAAAACAGCTCTAAGAAAGAGTAAGTTTAGTAACAAGATTTTTTTTTTCTTTTTTTTTTTCCCCTAATCCCTATTGGATCGAGGTGAAGGCCTAACAACACCTTCCAGACTTACTTGTGTTAATTTAATTCAATTTTAAAAAATATATATGAAGTTTGTTATACTTTATTTCTTTGATTATGTTACATTTAGAGCTAAAGCGAGGAAGAAAGGAGAGAAGAAGCAGCAACGGGAGCCACGATTTGCTTTTAAGACAAAGAGCGAGGTCGATCATTTAGAAGATGGATATAGATGGAGAAAATATGGACAAAAAGCTGTGAAGAATAGTCCTTATCCAAGGTATGATTCCATTAATTCATATTAAACTGAAAACTCTTTTAATTTGATCCTAAATCATGCTAAGTAATAGTCAAATTTCAACACATACTAATTCTCACTTAATTAATCAAGCGATTTCACTTCTTATTTTAAGTACGATCAACTCTACGAATATTTATCAAGTCGTAAATCCCGTACATGAGTGCAACTTAAGAAGAATGTTTCCTATAATTATGTTGTCTTAAATAACAAGCTAATTCCTCGAGTAACAAGCTGTTACGTAGAATTATTACCGCAGTCGTGAACTATGAATAACAGTACTCCCTGGAATACGTCATGCATTTGGATCTTTCATATGATAAAATAAATGTGAGGCTCAAACCTTTTAACTCCATTAATGCAGAAGCTACTATAGATGTACGACTCAAAAATGCTCGGTGAAGAAGCATGTAGAGAGATCATATCAAGATCCTTCAACTGTTATCACGACGTACGAAGGTCAACACAACCACCACGTACCGACAACTCTCAGAGGAAACGTTTCCGGACTGTTTCCTTCTTCTATGCTAACGCCACCAATACCACTCCAAGGGACAAGTTTTCCTGAACACTTGTTACAGCTTCACCAAATGACTAACGACCATCTCTACAATTATGGCAGTGTAAATAATGTCTATGATCAACAAAATTTAACTACACTGCAGCAGCCTCAACCTCAACTTCCTGAATATGGGCTTTTGCAAGATATGATTCCCTCTTTTTTCCCTAAACAGGAGCCTTAAGAAAATTTCTGAATTCTAACCCGGTCTCGAAGAATTATCCACACATTTCGTAGGTGTTTAAGCTTATGTCTTTTGTTCTTTGTTTTGATCCTGAGTGGGTGTTAGGTGGCTTTCTTTTTGTGAGATATATAGCTATATAGCAGTACTCATTCTTCAACTCTCTTGTAACATTTATATTGTAGTACTATTAATTTATGCTTTTATTTTCGTAGTTTCTTACTCTGATTTTGAGCTAGGTCGAATAAACCCTACTTCTAATGTGTTGTTAAATATTAGGGTTTGTGTGACAATAGGTTTTTTTTTAATAATAATTTTAGCGGATTTTGATAAAAGTTGTGTAGCTGAAAAGTTGCGGATTCCATAAATTATGTAAATAAAATTGAAGTTTGACCATTTGAGAAGTTGATAAAATTTTATCAAATAAGCACTTAGAAGTATGCACTACTTAACGATTTGAACATTTAGGTAATTTGTCGCAGGGCCGACTCTAGCCCCAAGGCAAACTAGGTCATTGGGCCTCATAATTTTGAGGGGTCTCAGAGAAAAAAAGCCCCTAATGCTACCTCTAATTCTGGATTTTTTTATGACAATTCCAAATAATAGGGTTAATTTCACAAACGGTCACTGAAGTTACCTGAAAATAACAAAACGGTCACTGAATTTTTAGATTTTTTGGGCAAGTTTGCGGCAATATTTCGGCAACTTCCGACCACCAAAATCGTCAGTTTCGGATACCGTTGGAAAGCCCACAAGATTCTCTTCAATTACTACCAAAAATCTCCCCAAAACTCCAAGTGATTCGGCCGAAATAAACCTACGAAGTCGGCAACCGAAAATTGTGAAAATCTGCCCAGATTTTCAGATTTTTTTGGACGAGTTTGCGGCATTTTTTCGGCAACTTTCGACCACCAAAATCGTCAATTTCGAATACCGTTGGAAAGCCCACAATGTCCTCTTCAATTATCACCAAAAATCTCCCCAAAACTCCAAGTGATTCGGCCGGAATAAACCCACGAAGTCGGCAACCGAAAATTGTGAAAATCTGCCCAGATTTTTAGATTTTTTTGGACGAATTTGTTGCATTTTTTTGACAACTTCCGACCACCAAAATCGTCGATTTCAGATACCGTTGGAAAGCCAATAATGTCCTCTTCAATTACTATAAAAAATCTTCCCATAACTACAAGGGATTCGACCAGAATAAACCCACGAAATCAGCTACCAAAAAAGTCCGAAAATCTGTCATGTTTGGGTAGCTGATTTCGTGGGTATATTCTGACCGAATCCCTTGGAGTTATGGAAAGATTTTTGGTGGAAATTGAAGAGGACATTGTGGAATTTCCAACGGTATTTGAAATCGGCGATTTTGGTGGTCGGAAGTTGTCGAAAAAATGTCGCAAACTTGACCAAAAAAATTGAAAATCTTGGCAGATTTTCACAGTTTTCAGTTGCCGACTTCGTGGGTTTATTCCGACCGAATCTCTTGGAATTATGGGGAGATTTTTTATGGTAACTGAAGATGACATTGTGGGCTTTCCAACGGTATCCAAAATCGGTGGTTTTGGTGGTTGGAAGTTGCCTAAAAATTACCGCAAACTTGACCAAATAATATGAAAATTCAGTGATCGTTTGTGAAAGAAATTTAAAATTTCAGTGACCGTTTTGTTATTTTCAGGTAACTTCAGTTACCATTTGTTAAATTAACCCCCCAAAATAATATCTTCCAAACAAAGTCCAGACCCAATAAAATATCTAAATCAGAAGTAATTCTATATTACTTTTTTGATTTGATACTAATATAGAAATTTTTTCAAAACACAAATTTGATCTTACTGTAAGGAAATCAGATTTGACGTCATTAAATTATTTTACTTTTGCATTTTTATTAATTATGAAATATACCACTTTGACGAAGGAAATCGAAAACAAGAACAATTTCCTTTCAACCACAAAAATGCCCATATCATATTACTTCACAGTACACAAAATAGGAAGAGATAAAAATTATTATATATATTCTCTATGTCAGTAAGAAATATTTAATTTAATTTATGGAATTTTACACTTGCAGTCTTATATTTAATTCTCTATTGCATGAAATATTCCTTTTAATATAGAGATATTATTTGTTCAAATATTTAAGTAGTGTTACGATTGTANTTTAATTATTCTAAATTTCAATAAAAAGACTAGTTAGTCTTACATCTTACATCTCTTCAGCTATGTTTCAATCTCACTCTGAATTTAAATTCTCTTATTCAGTTTTATATTGAAAATTCTATTGTCATATAAGAACTTTACGATAAGTATTGTTAGAGAAAAGAAGGACGAAATGAAAGGACACAATCTAAAACTATAACAAAAGAAATTTAATTTTTTTTTATATTTTAAAAAAAAAAAAAAAAAAAAAAAAAAAAAAAATTATGTTTGAAGGCCTAAAAAAATTGACTAGAGCTTCCAAATTTTCGGGGTTGGCCCTGATTTGTTCGTGATATTACAATTTTTAATAAAGAGAAAATGATTTTGTTACGTTTTAAACAGTAAATCTTCTATGGAGCACAATTTTTTCTTTGCCGTGGATAAAACTGATAAAAATTAGTCAAAAGAAAGTAGTTGTTATGTCGAGTCGTCCAAAGGATACATGAACACGTGAAGCACATGTGTGCATGTTTTGCATGCAGCTAGAAATACGACACAACACAATATGTGAAAATATTATTTTCGAAAAAACTTAGGTCATTAAAAGTTTATTTTGCATAAATTATTTATTAAATTCAATAAAGTTATATTATTTATAAGTATTTACGATGAGTTTGGATTTTGAAATTGCACGAAAAGGAACTCTAGCATTTAAGTTTTCAAATGTAGACCCACTTCGATAATAATATATTAGAATTATTCCTCTCTGACAACGAAATACACGGGTTGACCAGCTGTTAGAGTCAACGAAATTGGCTAGAATTGGAACCTTGTTAAAATTCTACAGATACTGATGAAGTTGTCCGTAGTCAACCATCAACTTGAATATATATATTTATAAATTAAAAAGATCCATACAAATTTACGGTCACTACATAACAGCTAGCGCACATATTGGATATTGGCAAAGATTAAAGAATTGGCATTCATTGGTTGTAGTACTAATTATTCTGATTGACCACGTAACGAACAGTTAGAAAACAACAAGAAGTCATCTAAAAGTTTATACATCACTTGCTTGACTGGCCTAGCCGTGACTGAGCCAAAGTGATGCCATCACCTAAGTCAAATCGACGTGTAAAGGCCGAACTTCTATGTCCGAGGCGAGGTGTTATGATCTACTGAAACCCACTTCCAAAGCGATGAGCCTTCGGTCCACAAGGCATATCTCTGACTTCGCTTTATCAAAGAGATCATCTATTGATTAATTCAACATTTGTACAATAAACACATCTCAATCAAGTTGTCAGTCTACTTTTCAAATAATATTGCTTCACATCCTCTCTTGAATCTAGTATCATACACATTCTTGTCGTTCTTCGGTTCATCCCACACAAAATACACAATTATAGTTGGCTAACTTGATTACCAGAGCGCTCGTAATCGCCTCTCCTACCTTCAGAGGATGTCGGTGCGTTTAAAGATTTGTACACGTTTGTAGGAGCCTTACACGTAGATGCAAGTGGAGTCGGGATATGTTGATTAAGCTGCCCAAATTAAAAGCGAGGTCAATAGACAGAATTAAACATTTGTTACATTTTAATTTCTATTGGTCCCTCTAATTCGTTATAAATTCTAATAGGATTAAATAACTTAAAATTACCGGTAATTGTGAAATAGGAGCAAAAACTTTTTGGGACTAATAATTTAACATTTTTTTTAAAAAAATAATGCTATCTAGTACCCGTGATTCTATAATATCAGTTTAGCTGGTATTATGTGATAGACTCAATGAAATATGGAATTCAATGACTCATTTAATTGTATTTCTTATTTAATGTCATACTAGTGCAATCTAAACTGGTGTTTTAACATCAATGATGTTAAATAACATTATTCTAATTTTTTGGACTGTTTACAACGTACATGAACCTCCTTTCGTAGATTTTAAGTTTGTAAAAATTATGTTATTAAAATAATTAATTGGAGGATATTCATATGAAATTATTTTCTAGTCCTTAAAACTAAGGAAAATTTTCACAATACGCACTCCATAGATAGGGTATGGTTTTGAATGGTGTTGGACATGAGAAAACGTTAATATCAAGTCTCAAGCTTTATGAGTTTACATATAATAAGATATTTTCATAGTTTTAATATTATGTTAATTTTTCGTTGTTTGATCCCAATTTTCTAAAAATCATTTTTTTCTCAAGCTCATTTTTAATTATATATTCTTCACAAAAATAATTTTGCAAGTAAAGTCAAAACTTTTTAATACCTATATTTTTCTGTTTTGTTAAAGTATGCAAATTTTTTTTGATATTATTTATTATTTTGCAGGCTAAAATTAATTTCCTATCCATTTCAAGTTTGTTATTAGCTTTATATCATTATGCATTCTTTATATCATTTCAAGAATAATATATTGAAATTTCTTCCTATCATTTATGCAAAGAAGCTCACAAAAAAGACGAAAAATTTAAATATTGTTAATAAAAATATATAATTTTATTTAATATTCGCAAATGGAAACAAATGTTAGTAATGTAATCAAGAGACTAGCAAAATAAATTTGTAGAAAGATATATGAAAGATGATGAATTTTTTTATGTAGCTCTTACATGAAAAGTGATAGAAAATTGGGGATTATCGATCCAAAACATTATCAAATCCTAAAATTCACAAACCCTTTTCATACATATAAAACCATCCATGTTGAAATCAATGAGAACAACAAAATTAAAGCGGAATCGTACCTTGATCCATAGTTATTTGATTGTTTGTCTGAATGAGTTATGATCTTTCAAAGTGATTTGTAGCATTCTCTCTTGATTTCTCTCTGTTATGCGGATACAGAAAAAAGAAAAACCACACACACCATTGGGGATCATGACCCCTATAATAATAATAATAATAATAAGATAACGAATAATCATTATCTTTCATTTGTTTTAAATTGGTCCCTCATCAATCTAAAACAAACTTCCGATCTCTACACTATATTTTCATGAAACCTAATACCTATTTGTCAAAGTTAACTTTAGTGGATCACTTTAATTGACTAATCTTTAAACAATAACAACACACATTTTAATATATTACATGTAAGGCCCCATATATGTTGAAATTTTCTAACAATCTCCTACTAGGCCATATATATAATCTTACAAATGTGCACAATCTTATGAGCTCAAAATTCTGCTATCATTATTATGAGTAATTCAAACAATCTCGTCTATTAGTCATATTGATATAGGATCAAAACAATTTTCGTCACATTTAGCGTGACTAAATCCATCAATGGTCATGTACACCCATTCAACCAAATGACATAGATCAATCATGTGAGTGTAGCATGGAAATTACATGTTATGTGATCCAAACATGTTTATTTCCAACTGGTTCAACCTTATTTTTTAAGTGAGATCAATCATAAACTTTAATTAGAGTGGAACTGAACTGAATACTTTATTTATGAAATTAACGGAATATCCATGGACAAAATATATGTCTAAAACATGCAACATCAAAATACAAACTCCCACTAAATTGACATATCTTCAAAAGATGCAACACCCATGTGAGCATTATGCTCATGAAAGACCTTGGGTATTACCCATTTAGTAAATGGATCCATGATTATGGAGTTTGTTCTTATATGCTTTATAGAAACTCAACCACTGTGAATTCTTTACTTGACAACTAGGAATTTAATGTTTTTAGACTTTGACATCGTCATGTTCCCATTGGAATACAAGATTGCTATTGTCACAGAATAACTTAAGCGGTCTTTCAATTCCATCCNATCAAAATATCCAACGATCTCCACTTGGTCTGATTTTCCTGAATGTGATCATGTAATCCTTAGTTTTCTAAAAATACTGAATAACCTCATGGCTGCTTTCTAAATCTTCATCCCAAAGTTAGTTAAATATCTGTCTAGCATTCCAACAATGAATGCTATATCCAAATGTGTGCAAACCTGAGTATACATTAAATTCTCAATTACTAAAGCATAGAGAATTTCATGTATTTCCTTTTCTTTAAATTTATCCATAGTGCGTTAATTGAGACCAAACTTGTCTCCCTTAGCAATAGTGGTATCATCTGAATTACATATATGCATTTCAAATCTTTTAAGAACCTTATCGATACAACTCTTTTGTGATAACCTAAAAAAATACACCAAAAATAATTCTTGTGTATCTATATCCTTAATACAAAAGATGTATCATCAAGATTTTTCATTTCAAAATTCCATGACAGAAATTTCTTGGTTTCGCACAATAAGTTTATATCATTGCAGATAAGCACTATGTCATCGACATACAATACTAAAAATGTGCTTACTCCCACTGAACTTGTAATATACACAATCATCAACTGAATTCATCTCAAAATCAAATGAGATAATTATTTAATAAAATTTGTGATACCATTTCGAGAAACTAGCTTGAGCCATAGATGAATTTCTTTAATTTGTAAACCATCTAATGTAACTTAAGATCAAAATGTGTCACAAATGCCACAATTGTTCTTAAAGAGTCTTTCATAGATACCGGAGAAAAGATCTCTTTAATAACAATGTCTTCCTTTTGAGTAAAGTCATTTGCAACAAGACGAGTATCATAATTCTCCACATTATCCTTCGAATCCCTCTTGATTTTAAATATCAAATGACAATCAATGGGTTTCGCACCTTCAGGCAATATGATGAGTTTTTAAACGTCATTGTTACTTATGAACTTTATTTTTTTATGCACGATATCAATCCACTCTTCAGAATTATTCCTTTGCATGGCTTGATGAAAGTTGATTGATCAGGTATTCTTCCATTAATCCATGTCATCCTTATTTTTTTGGAAAAAGAATATAAAGTCATCCAGAATTGCAATAGTGGATTTTCTTAATGACATTTATTCTTGAGGTTGTTGAGTTTGAATTTCTGGAACAATCAAGAGATTGTGTATAAGGGATTTTGTGATGTAGTCTTGATCCGAAATTGCTTCTTGAACAAGATCTGGAGCAAGAATTTGTCCCTGAACCTNTAGCCTAGTGACAATATTTTGCAGTCATATTCCATGATCATAATCAAAATATCCAATGATCTCCAATTGGTCAGATTTTTCTGAATATGATCATGTAATCTTTAGTTCTCTATAGATACTGAATAACCTCATGGCTGCTTTCTAAATCTTCATCCCAAAGTTAGTTAAATATCTGTCTAGCATTCCAACAATGAATGCTATATCCAAATGTGTGCAAACCTGAGTATACATTAAATTCTCAATTACTAAAGCATAGAGAATTTCATGTATTTCCTTTTCTTTAAATTTATCCATAGTGCGTTAATTGAGACCAAACTTGTCTCCCTTAGCAATAGTGGTATCATCTGAATTACATATATGCATTTCAAATCTTTTAAGAACCTTATCGATACAACTCTTTTGTGATAACCTAAAAAAATACACCAAAAATAATTCTTGTGTATCTATATCCTTAATACAAAAGATGTATCATCAAGATTTTTCATTTCAAAATTCCATGACAGAAATTTCTTGGTTTCGCACAATAAGTTTATATCATTGCAGATAAGCACTATGTCATCGACATACAATACTAAAAATGTGCTTACTCCCACTGAACTTGTAATATACACAATCATCAACTGAATTCATCTCAAAATCAAATGAGATAATTATTTAATAAAATTTGTGATACCATTTCGAGAAACTAGCTTGAGCCATAGATGAATTTCTTTAATTTGTAAACCATCTAATGTAACTTAAGATCAAAATGTGTCACAAATGCCACAATTGTTCTTAAAGAGTCTTTCATAGATACCGGAGAAAAGATCTCTTTAATAACAATGTCTTCCTTTTGAGTAAAGTCATTTGCAACAAGACGAGTATCATAATTCTCCACATTATCCTTCGAATCCCTCTTGATTTTAAATATCAAATGACAATCAATGGGTTTCGCACCTTCAGGCAATATGATGAGTTTTTAAACGTCATTGTTACTTATGAACTTTATTTTTTTATGCACGATATCAATCCACTCTTCAGAATTATTCCTTTGCATGGCTTGATGAAAGTTGATTGATCAGGTATTCTTCCATTAATCCATGTCATCCTTATTTTTTTGGAAAAAGAATATAAAGTCATCCAGAATTGCAATAGTGGATTTTCTTAATGACATTTATTCTTGAGGTTGTTGAGTTTGAATTTCTGGAATAATCAAGAGAATGTGTATAGGAGATTTTGTGATGTAGTCTTGATCCGAAATTGCTTCCTGAACAAGATTTCGAGCAAGAATTTGTCCCTGAACCTAGTCATTGTCAATTGCAATAGAAGAAATATATACACATTCTTCATTCAAGACAAAATCATTAACCTTATAACCTTATCTCCCCCACAAACTCTACATTCTTAGGGAATCGAACATTTCCCTTTCGAAAATTGACTTAATAGAGGGATTTTTAAAAAAAATTTGTAACCCTTAAAAATTGCTTTATTTGGAACTATGTTGAGAATTGAAGCTGCAGTATTTAGTGCTTTTACCTAAAAAGATCCTGATGTACTGTGGAATGACTCCACATTCCTCTAGGAATTTTAGCAAAAAGGCCCTGAATGTTGTTCTCCTGATCGTCATATCTATCATAGCATTCACCATTATGGTTAGATCTGACTTGTTAAATTCTTTTACTGAGCTGATTTTCAATCTCAGTCTTGTATGCCTTGAACATGTCCAGTGTTTGAGATTCCTTATATATGAGATATAGGTAGCCATAGTGAGAAAAATTCGTCTATGAACGTAATAAATGACGTTGACCATTCCAAGAAGCCGAAGGAAATGATCCACAGATATCGTATGAATTAGTTCCAAGACGTCCGAAATCCTATTGACACATAATCTCCTTGTGTTAGTTTGTTTTCCCTTAATGCAATTAACATAAATACTTAAGTGTGAAAAAATTAAGGGAATCAAGAATTTTTTTTGACACAAGATTTTTCATTTTCTTTTGAGAGAAGTGATCTAATCGCTTGTGCCATAACAAAGTAGAATTCTTATTGGTTAATTTATGTTTAATACCACGCAGATTCACATACAAGATTTCTTTATAAGAGGCAACCGTATTAAGCAGATATAGGTTATTATAACCAGATAAAGAACTAGTACCCACAATAATTGAATTAAGAAAAAGATCAGACTGACTATTTCAAATTGAACAAGAGTAATAAAATTTGTCCAATGTAGAAATATAAACCAAATTCCGTCCAAAAGACGGCACCGCAAATGTCTATTTCAAATCCAAATAATAATCAGTCTTTAGTGATAACCCAAAGTCCCTATAGCCTCAATCTTAACTGATTTGCCATCACCCCACATACATGAATCTTTTAGCATCAATTGGTTTTGGCAGCTCAGACAACCCCGCATAGATACACTTATTTGAGTTGTAGTACCGAAATATATTCATTAATGTGTCTAGGTATTGACACTAAATTTACCTCAAAACAAACCGAAGTGAGAAGTGTACCATTCTTTACATGTCAAGCGTGGTATTTAGCACAGTTTCTCTTTATATATCCCAGATTTTCACAAAAGTTACAGCTAAATTTATCATTTTCAAGCTTTTGCTGTTTATTTTAAACCAAACCGGATGCAGCTTTGTTATTCTTTATTGCTTATCATTAAAAGTATTTGCCAAGTGAGTAATGTTAGTTTTATCTTTCTTTAGCCTTTCTTCTTCTTGCACACAATATGAAAATGAGCTCATTAAGAGTCCACTTTCCCCTTTTGACAGTTGTAACTGCCCTTAATTAATCGAATTGTGCAGGAAGCGAGACCAATTCCAAAATGTAAGAGCAATTCATCAGATAGCTCGAGCTTTGGTCCCTTAAGTTTAAAAGTAATATGAGCCATCTTCATGATGTACTCCCTTATGTTCATCTTGCCTTTATAATTTATAGAAATTAAGCTTTGCAAAAGCATGCTTGTTTCAGCCTTATCGTTTTTCATAAAATGTTTCTCAATTTCGATAAGAAATCACTGGCATTAGTTACTTCTTTAGATATTGTGCCTCCAAAGGCTTTCGGAATGCCGCGTTTAATTATCATTAGACTCGTATGGTTTGAACGATCCCACTTCTCAAAGTTCCCCTTTTCATTAGATGAACTTTCTTCCGTAAGAAAAAACAGGTTGCTCACTCCGGAACACAAGATCTAGATCCTTGCAGCTAAGAACAATCAATATGATCTCTTTCCAATCCTTGAAGTTGGTTCCATTTAGCATGGGAATAGAGTTGATGTTGACAGATATTGCAGAAGTGGATGGATTAACTGAATAGTGAAATAATACTTAATTAACATGTTCACATTGGCATTCGTATTAAACAATTAATTAATTCAAATAATGATAAGCCCCATCTCAAGATACCTAACACATAATTAATATCAAGTCTTTGGACGGTAATATTAATTGTAAGTGGTACTCTGGTGTAGTGATCAAACATTGACAATAACTCATGTCAAATAATAAATCCATCTTTGGATTGATTTATTATTCACATGGAAATCTTATAATTGTCACACGTTTACCACCACAAGTGTGCATGCAATTTCGCCAAATATTAACCGTCCTTTGGACCGGCTAATATCCGCACGAACAAACATATACACGTATTCATTCTAATATTCTAAGTTAATTAATTTCTACAAGAGAGTTTGTTTTGGCAACATATCGCCTCAATCAATTCACTTTCGAATATTATATTCCCAAATAGGTCTTTTATACCAAAATTTGAAAAGCTGAACACTTAATTTTATTTATTTTGAAACTTGAAGGGCCTAAGAGTTAATAATTCAATACTTTAGGGGTCAAACTTAATTAATTCAAAAATTTAGGGGTCAATTAATTAATTATTGAAAAGTTTAGGAGTAAAAAAAATCAATTATTAGAAACTTTAGGGGCCCAATCTAAACCAATTATGAACATTCAGGGGCTTAATTATTAAATTCAGAACTTAAATGATCCAAATTAATTAATTTCAGAACTTTAGGAGCTGAATTATTAAACTCATAACCGTAAGGCCCAATTAGGATTAACTTTAAACTTTAGAAGCTGAAATATAAAAATCACATTTTATAATTGCAACCCTAACCCTAATATCAAATTGCATGCAAGAACCTTAAAACTTCAAATTTGCAACTGAAGCCCCCACCCCAAAACAAAAATTCACCCAATCAGTAAACCTTTAAATAATTAGGTAGGGAGGGAGGGAGGGAGGGGGGAACCCCGGCGCCGCCCCCATAAGCTCTAGCTGCGCTCACTCGGCAGCAGCGAGCGCAGCGTGCTGTCCAGCGGCATCGCTGCTGCTGAAAATCTGCAACAATGACGTCGTTGCAGAACAATAAAGCAGGCTGCTGTATCCATATGAAGCGGCGCCGGCGTCGCCCCAAAACACCTTTTTTTTTTTTAATTAACCGATCTGAAAAAAATCTGAATTTCAAAATCCGAAAATAACAAGAAAGATCCTTAATATTATTCAATAATAACATGCTTGATTTTCATAATAACATGAAGATCAAATAACCCAAAAAAAATATTCAGAATTTGAAAACCTCAATTTCTCAAAGATTTAACAATGGAGTGGCTCTGATACCATTTGATAGAAAATTGAAAAGGGGATTGTCGATCCAAAACATTATCAAACCCTAAAATTCACAAACCCTTTTCATACTATAAAACTATTCATGTTGAAATTAATGAGAACAACAAAATTAAAGCGGAAGTGTATCTTGATCCACAGATATTTGATTGTTTCTCTGAATGAGTTTTGATCTTTCAAAGTGATTTGTAGCATTCTCTCTTGATTTCTCTCTTTTGATGTGGATGCAAAAAAAAAAAAAAAAAACTACACTCACCATTGGGGACCATGACCCATATAATAGGAATAAGATAATGAATAGTCATTATCTTTTATTAATGGATCACGATCTTCCAACTTGATTGTGATCTTCGCTTCAACCTTTGATCTCTAGTGATGGGGATTTAGAGAACTTGAAGAACACACCAAATTGGGGACCATGACCCCTCTAATAGGAATAAGATAATGAATAGTCATTATCTATCATTTGTTTCAAATTGATATTCCCTCATCATTCTAAAATAAACTTTCGGTCTCTACACTATATTTCCATGAAATATAATACCCATTAGTCAAAGTTAACTTTAGTGGATCACTTTAATTAAATAATCTTCAAATAATAGCAACACACATTTTAATATATTATATGTATGGCCCCATATATTATGGAATTTTCCAACAGAAAAGTCTTCCGCCCCACCCAAAAGATGAAACTCTGCCCTTTCCAACCAAGGAACGAGCAAGACAACACAATTTGAATCGAAATCAAAATGGAAGTGCTAAATAATTTCTTTCTTGGATGAAAATTTTAAAAATAATTATGTAGTTAAATATATAAAGTGTTCCATAATTCATAGTATAGGGTGCGAGGCATTATTCTTTGAATAGATATATTGTAGTATTTATGACTATTTATTTACTAAATATCCCTTGTTTGATATATATTATTTTCAAAATATATTTCTTTATCTTTTCTTTTCAATCATACATTTTCAATAAAATAATATTATACGTAAATTAAAAAAAAATCTTATTTTTTAATCCCATATTCTCCATCAATTTACTTATTTAAAATTCATTATTAATAAAAAAAAAAAATGAGGCTCAAATAAGCGCAAAGTGTATTTCATATCATTCAACAAAAAGTAGTAGATAAAATATAAGTTTGTAAAATTTGAATAATTAATATAACTAATTAGAAAATATTCACACGAAATTATTTGCTACACTTTAAAAATAATGTGAAAGATAACAGAATTAACAGAAATTCATCATAGTTGCTGAGCTGCAGTTCATCCTCATCACAGTTGCTTAGCTGGAGTTACCGTTGAGTTAGTTAATATAGCTGGAGTTAGCTCGTAGTTATGTTAGTTATGTACAGCTAAGAGTTAGTTAATCAGTTTTTCATGCCTTGTATTTACAGCACAAATGGCAGTGCAAGCAATGTACAATTTTCTGTTTTGAATACAATTTCATTTTGATTCCTCATTTCCATTCAATATGGTATCAGAGCTATATCAAGCTTCTTCATTCCTATATTCTTCGATTTTCTGATTCATTATGACATTAGATGCCTCAAATCAAAATCTGTCATCCTCATCAGCGAGCAATTCTGCCATTGATGATGGATCAAGTCCTTATTTCATTCATCATTCAGATAATCCAAGGCTTGTCCTTGTTTCACAGTTGCTGACTGGGAAACATTATGCATCATGGAGTCGAGCCATGATGATCACTTTATCTGTAAAGAACAAGCTTGGATTCATGGATCTATATCTAAACCTGATATCCTTAATTCAGTTTCCAAAGATATTTCTGCCAATGTTATTTACTCTGAATCTGTGCAGGATATATGGATCGACATTAAGGAAAGATATCAACAGAGGAATGGTCCTTACATATTCCAGTTGAGACATGAATTGATGAATCTCACCCAAGGAAAATCATCAATTAGTGTATACTTTACCAAACTGAAAACCATCTGGGAAGAACTCAATAACTACAGACCTGTGTGCTCTTGTGGAAAATGCAACTGTGAAGGTAATAAAAAACTAGCTGAAAACTATCACATGGAGTACGTTATGTCCTTTTTAGTGGGATAAAATGACTATTGTGCTCAAGTTAGAGGTCAATTATTGCTCATGGATCCCATTCCCCCATAAATAAAGTATTTGCTCTCGTATCTCAAGAGGGAACACCAAAGGAATGTCAATGTCAATGTCAATGTTGGTACCGGTAGTGATTCTGTGACATTTTATGTCAAAATTGAAGCAAAGAAGACTAATACTGGATCACCATACAACAAATATCAGAAGAAACAGAGGCCTATATGTACCTACAGGGACGTAGCTAGGATTTGAAGCTGGGGAGGTGAAAATACGGGGGGTGAAAGAGGATTGAAAACGACGATTTTGAGTACCAAAATAGGCAAGTTAGATTGACTGACCAAAAACAATATGTCCATCTATGTGTCTAACGCTATACAAATTGAAAACATGAATGTTAGATGGACATCAAAAAGACAAAAAGTAAACTGCCTATCTATATAACAGATGGTAGAGATGGCTTGGACATCGGAAATTGGTCTCTTCTTGTCCTCATCACTTCAAACTCGTCAATAAGAGAATCTAA
>CAIGRF010174257.1:39749-55343 GCA_903798235.1 Fraxinus ornus
GTTTGGGAAGTTTCGAATTGGAAGAAAGAAAACCCAAGCAACAACCGTGTGAAGGGTTTGGGAGATTTAGGTTTCATTTTATATAAATAAGGTTTTGCATTTTGAATTGGGCCTTGAACAATGACCTGATGGCCTGATTTGTAGAAACAAATGGGCTATAAATTTTTTTTTTTTTTAATGCACTTGTGCTTGAATTTTAAAGTGTAAGTTATTGAGTCAAATTTATTAATGGAAAAAAAATAAAAAATTTCAAAATTTTACAGGGGCGAGTCAAAATCTTGGTGGGGGCGAAACTAAAAAATACATTACAAATTAAATAGAAATAGTGGATCGACGGACAATGTTGTGGGGGCGGTCGCCCTCTGCCCCTATCTCTGTCCCTGTGTACCTACTGTGGTTATGCAGGCCATGTTGTCAGTAAGTGCTACAAACTTCATGGATATCCTCCTGGCTATAAGACCAAACAGATATATGTCCTCAAATCAGGCTGCTAATAATCAAGGAAATTATGTGGTTGCTAATTAGGTTTCTAAATCTATTTCTAACTAGACACTGGGCAGTGTTAGGGAATTCATGCAAACTTTAAACCCTGCTCAATATCAAAATCTGATGAATATGTTGAGCAGCCACCTTGCATCTGCAAATTTTGATACTAAAGTAGATAACAACTGTGGACAGGAGGCAGGTACATGCTTTTCCATTTTTCTTAACTTATTACTCAATTCTCATAGACATTGGGTGGTAGATTTAGGGGGCAGCGGCAGATTTGGGGTTTTGATTCAGCACGGGCTGCCGTGTTGACTGCAAACCGTTGGTAGCAATAAAATATTAAGAGCCCCTTTTGATGCCATTTTTTGCCAAAAAAAAAAATGTATTTTGGAATGGTGATTTGACAGAGAATTGGTGGTTAAAAATAAGGAGAAAATTTTGAATTTGCATGTAATATTATTTTAATGTGTGGTTGAAAAGAAGAGAGAAAATTGTATTTTGAAAAAAAGGGAATCAAATAAGGTCTAAAATTTAAATATAACAATTATTTTGTTCAAACTAAATATATATAATTCCGTCGTACAAATTAGTAATATTTACCAAATGATATTTTGGCCAAGTTTTGTATAATTCAAAGAAAGAGCATGGATTTGTAATTTCACAATTGCATTAAAACCTCGAAAATATAACATATATTATTTTGGTAAATTGAATGCCAAATTTAACAAATGCCACAATGGTGAAGTTTGAATAATTCGAAGGGGATACCACTAGTTCGATTCTCCTTCTCTATTCCATTGATTTTATTAAAAATTGTAAAACTAAAAATATTTCACAATAATTCGGTCGGTGTGGATTCGAAACCCGGAATTTGCATATAAAAAAGGAATTTCCAACCACCTGAGCTACTTCAATGTTTGAAAATAAAATGAATGATCAGTTATATAACCTAAAAATCTCGTTCATTGTCAACAAAAAAAATTGCTCCCGGAGGATCAGCACGGGCGGTCGCCGGTGGTCGGTCCGCCACTGTTCAGGGGCCACAAGTCACATTTTCTTCAATCAGTCATCATTTTATACTATGAAACCAGTACATAATGCTTATTTTACATTGCCAAATCATGAAAGCATTCCTGTGAAATTCATTAGTGCTGTGGAAATTTCTCATAATCTGGTACTTGAGAATGTGTATTTGTACCACAATTTAAGTTCAACTTGATGTCAGTTAGTTCATTAACCAGGAATTCATACATAGTAGGAAGATTTCTCACCGATTCATGCATTACCCAGGATCTTTACAGCTTAAGGATGATTGGAAAGGGTAAAAGAGTGGTTGATTTGTACATAATGATGTCTAATTATGTACAATGTAGTTCCAATACACCTGAGAATGCTTATGTTTTTGTTTCTTCTATAGTGAATAATGTGATTGATCACACTTGGCATCGCAGACTTGGACATTTATCATTTCAGAAGTTAGATGTGTTGAAGGATCCATTACATATAGTATGTAATAAACACAAGAATTATAGAGCAATGCCTTGTATTATTTGCCGTATAGCTAAACAAATAAGGCTATCCTTTACATCAAATAATCACTTTTCTCTTAATGCTTTTGATATGATCCATTGTAATGTTTGGGAACCATATCATGTTCCAACACATGTTGGATACAAATATTTTCTCACATTAGTGGATGATTGAGTTGATTCAATTGTTCCTAAGTTTTTCAAAATGACTGAAACTCAATTCAACAAGGTGATTAAGAGATTCATGTATGATAATGCACCTGAGTTTCAATTTACAGAATTCTTTAATTCTAAAGGTGTTATTCGTCAATTTTCATGTGTGAAAAGTGAAAGCCCAAGATTGGCTAACCAAGAGGGGGGTAAATTGGTTATTAAGACTTTTTCGTTAATAAATCAAGTTTTAATATGATAAACAAGCATATAATGGAAGACAACTAAACACAAATAAGCAAGCAAGTAGAACAACGTAATTTGCACAAAGTAAAAAAGTTAAGTAGAAGGGATAGAGAGTGCAAACGATATGTTTATGGAGGTTCGATCCAATGCATTATCTACGTCCCCCATTATCAAATTCTCCGGCACGAGCAATGCATTTTTCACTATGATGCAATCCAACCCTTTACAACGTTTTCGGTGACTTACAACCAAGGATCATTGATCCTTTTACAACCTTTTGCTTTCCGGGACCTCAACACGACCTAAAATTCAAAATAAGTTTACAAGTGAAATCTTCTCTTCTTAATAGATGATGATTCCAAAGTTGAGTACAAGAAGAGAAGTATGGTAACACTTTGATAGATGATAATGAATGAAACTTAAAAGTTTGATTTTAAAAACATTGATGAATGAGATGATTTTCAAAGTTGAGATCAATCAAAAGTTTTTCAAGTACAGAATGATTTGATGATAATAAATGAGGTGAGAAATCAATATAATTTTAGCTCACAAGAAACTCAATTTAATGCTCTTGAGTTCTTGTAATAAATGAGAAGTGAGTTGGTATTTATAGAGATGAAACCAAAATTTCTATCAAATTGGATGACCGGTCCGGTCGATCGCCAATTTTCAGATGACCAAAATGATCATTTGTACGAAAAAAATCAGAAGTCAGAACGGTAAAAAATCGGACCGTTTGAAGCATGTCCAGTCGACCGCCCCGTGTGGTGGCGGTCCAAATTTTTGATCTTTTTGTTTTGCTATATGACTTTTGAAAAGTATGGTGTTTTGATAAGCATTTTTCACTAACTTTTTAAGATGAAAGATTATTTTAAAAGTTAGTTTTTAAAAGTCGTTTTTCACTTGATAAAAATGTCATTTTTGAAACATTTTTTAATGCATGGAATGGTTTTGAGCTATAGTCATTCATGCCATAAATCGAGGTGTTAGTGCCTTTACATTTTTTGCTAAGAAAATAAGTATTAGATCTTGCTCCAAAGTCTATCTCTTGATTTCTTGAATGTGACTTCGATCTTTGGCTTTCTTCAAGAGTTCGATTTGTGATGACAGCTCTTGCTCTTTTGACGGCCATTAATCAATATTCTTTTGTGTGCGTTGAAAAACTATAATCACTAGAATTCAACTCATTAGTAAATAAGACCAACTTGTTTGTTATAATCAAAACTTCGAGGTTTTAAATTAACTATAGGTTAACAATTTCCCCCATTTTTGATTATGATAAATAAGATGATTTGCGAGATAATGTTGAATAAATAGTAAGGAATATAAATACTCAATTATACATGTGATCCACACATTCTCCCTATCTTTTACAAACCAATAATCGAACTCTTTTAAGACATATGTTTATGAAGGCGAACATTTTCGATTATCATCATCAAGCATCAATCATTAAGCATATTATATCAAGCATATCATCATCAAAGCATCAATCATTAAGCATATATTCCCCCTATCTTTTTCGAATGCTGTAAAGACATTTGTTTATAACGGCGAACATTTTCGATTATCATCATCAAGCATCAATCATTAAGCATATTATATCAAGCATATCATCATCAAAGCATCAATCATTAAGCACATCATCATCATATATTTTCCCCCTTTTATCATAAGCAAAAAGAATATGGAATTTAAGAACATAATATAGGATACGCCATAAATTTATAAAGTAGCAGCAATACTAAGAAAATTAGATCAACATAAGCGGTAAAGAACATATGCATAGAATGTAGGGGATTTGTCAAAGTGATGTTTCGGCACCTTGGGCTCATCCTCCTCCTCCGAAGAAGTTGGTATCCTCTCCCTCCTTGGTTTCTTGCTTAGAGTCTTGACCCTTGGCATGATGGAGAATGTAGGATATTTACTAGAGGATGGATAATAGGAGAAGTGAGAAAAACTCAAAATTTAGTGAGAGAATAATGGGGATTTTCAGGTTTTGGAAGAGAAAAAGTGATGGGTTTTTGAGATCTTGAGTAGATCTTGAAGATTGATGGTAGATCTAAGAGGATTGAAGGTAGATCTATGGAGAGGAAGAGAGAAGAGTGAAAAATGAAGAAGAAAAAAAATAGGGGAGATGCTTAAATCCCGTCAGTCCGATCGATCAGCGGGTTGGTCTGGTCGATCAGACTGTCCCTTCCCAACTCTCTGCTAATCCGGTCGACCTCGTCCGGCATTTTTTTAAATGAAATGTGATGTACAAAAAAGAAACACATACAAGAGCATGTTATTTCAAACATATACTTCATTTTCATCAATTATGCCTAAACCTCTTCTAAGATGTGAGAATTGATCATAAGCTAGAGGTTTTGTGAGTATATCGGTCAATTGATTTTTCGTGTCTACAAATTCTAGTACAATATCACATTTTTTAGCATGGTCTCTAAGGAAGTGATGACTAATTTCAATGTTTCGTCCTAGAATGCAAAACAGGATTTTTTGATAAGTTAATCGCACTAGTGTTATCACACACGATTGGGGTAAGATCAAAGAATATGTGATAATTACTAAGAGTTTGTTTCATCCATAGAACTTGTGCACAACAACTAACGATCGGGATATATTTGGCTTCGGCGATAGATAAAGCAACGAAGTTTTGTTTCTTACTAAACCATGATACTAGAGCAAAGTCTAGAAAGTGACAAGCTCTACTAGTACTTTTACGATCAATTTTACATCCGGCCCAATCGGCGTCCGAATATCTAAGTAAATCAATGTAACTGTTTTTTGGATACCAAAGTCCTAAGGTTCGAGTCCCACTAAGATATCTAAAAATTCTTTTCACAGCTTTAAGATGGGATTCCTTAGGATTTGATTGAAAATGATCACACATACATACACTAAACATAATGTCGGGCCTACTTGCAGTCAAGTAAAGAAGAGATCCGATCATACCTCGATATTTGGTGACGTCAACGGAGATTCCTTGATCATCTTTGTCAAGCTTTGAGGATGTGCTCATGGGAGTGCTCATAGGTTTTAAATCACTCATTTCAAACCTCTTCAACATGTCTAATATTTACTTACTTTGATTGATAAATATGTCATGACATGATTGCTTTATTTGAAGTCCGAGAAAGAACTTAAGTTCTCCCATCATGTTCATTTCAAATTTCATGCTCATGTTTTTTGAAAATTCTTCACGAAAATGAATATTTGTTGTTCCAAAAATAATGTCATCTACATAAATTTGAACAATAAACATATCTTCCATATAGGTTTTAATAAAAAGAGTAGTATCTGCCTTTTCAATTGAAAAACTATTTGAGAGTAGAAATTTGCTCAATCGTTTATACCAAACTCTATAAGCTTATTTTAGACCGTAAAGAGCTTTTCTAAGTTCAAAAACATGGTTTGGAAACTTGTGATTTGTGAAGCCGAGTGGTTGTTCAACAAACACTTCTTCTTGAATAAATCCATTTAAAAATGCACTTTTAACATCCATTTGATAAAGAGTAAAATCTTAATAACATGCAAATGCAAGAAGCATGTGAATGGATTCTAATCTGGCAATTGGTGCAAATGTTTCTTCATAATCTATGCATTCTTCTTGATTGTAACTTTGGGCCACTAATCTAACCTTGTTATGCACAATAATTCCATTTTCATCTCGTTTGTTTCCAAATACCCATTTAGTACCAATTACGGTTTGATTATTTGGTCTAGCGACTAAATTCCAAACATGATTTCTTTCGAATTGATTTAGTTCTTCTTGCATTGCTAGAATCCAAAACTTATCAAACTCGACTTCTTTAAAATTTTTAGGTTCAATTTGTGAGATGAATGCACAACTACCAAGATGATTTCTAAGAGAAGTTCTAGTAGTGATACCTTTTGATGGATTGCCTGTTATTAACTCATTTGGATGAGAGGAAATGAATTTCCATTCCTTTGGTAACGTGGGATCTCTTTGTGCTTTTGTTGGTCTTTCTCCACTTTCTTGGTCGTTGGGCTCCTTTGATTGTTCTTCATTATACAATTATTTGTTTTGGTCTTGAATATTCATTTGTTCGAAATGAGTTTCCAAACCTACATCATCATCAATATCTTTCCCACAATCAAGAAGGTTAGTCTCATCAAACGTGATATGCATAGATTCTTCAACAACTAGAGTTCTTTTGTTGAAGATTCTATAAGCCTTACTAGACGATGAATATCCTAGAAAAATTTCAACATCGAATTTTGAGTCAAACTCGTCCAAATTATCCTTTGTGTTTAAAATGAAGCAATTGCAACCGAAAACTTTGAAATAACTAATGTTGAGAATTCTATTTTTCCAAAGCTCGTAAAGAGTTTTAGTTTTCTTACAACTTACCAAAACTCTATTTATAATGTAATATGCGGTGTTAACGGCTTCGGTCCAAAAATACTTAGGTAAATTATTCTCATTTAGTATGATCCTAGCCATTTCTTGCAATATATGATTCTTAATTTCTTCTACACCATTTTGTTGAGGAGTTCTAGGAGTCGAAAAATTATGTTCATATCCATTTTCGTTACAAAACTCATCAAAAGCAAGGTTGTCAAACTCTCCACCATGGTCACTTCTAATAGTTGTAATGGTGTAGCCCTTTTCATTTTCAACTTTCTTACAAAAATGTTTAAAAACTTTTAAGGCTTTATCTTTTACACGTAAAAATATGACCCGTGTAAATCTTGAAAAATCATCAACGATAAAAAAAAATACGTAATGTTTGCCGTCTAAGCTAGCCATTTTTTATGGTCCAAAAAGATCCATGTGGAGAAGTTGCAAAGACTTTATGGTTGAAGAGAAACTTTTTGGTTAGAAAGAGCTTTTTACTTGTTTTCTTTCATAATACAATTTTTGGAAATTTTAGAAATAAGATCCATGTTAACATGGCCTAGTCTTCTATGTCATAGCCATGTTTCATCCTTTAATTCAAGTAAACAACGTTCATTATTTTCATATTCAATATTTATGATATAAACATCTTTATTTCGACTTCTTACGAAAATCACTTCTTTTGATGTAGCATCCTTGATTAGGCATTTGAAAGAATCAAATTTTATATTGTAACTTTTATCACATAATTGACTAATACTTAGCAAATTATGTTTGAGGTTATCAACTAATAGAATATTTTCAATAGAGGGGGATGAGTAATTACCAATGTTGCCAATGCCAATAATTTTTCCTTTTGCGTTATCTCCGAATGTTACATGACCTTCATCATTCTTTTTGAAATTTGATAGTAGTGATTGATCTCTGGTCATGTGTTTCGAACATTAGCTATCCAAGAACCATTTGCTCTTTATTTTCTTTAGTACCTACAAGTACAATTTAATTTTAAATTTTTGGTATCCATACAAACTTGGATCCTTGGTAGTTAGTTATTGAGGATTCTCTAATCCACTTATTCCTGTTTTCAAAATATAGCTTCTTTTTAGCTAAGCAATTAAACGCAACATGTCCACTTTTATTACAAAAGGTACAAGTGATATTTGAAACTTTAACAAACATGCTTTTGAGAGATTTTTGTTTCAAAGATGGTTTGAGTCCGATTCCTCCTTTGTCAAAAATGCATTTTTGATTTCCAAGCATTAAATCAAATTTTTTCTTTCGTTTGGTGAATTTATAAATGATTTTCATCAAATCTTCAACTTTTTTCTTTTAGAGAAGTGTTTTCCTTAACTAATAAATGGTAATCAACATTTTCTTTTTATTTTTTCCAAAATCTTCTTTACTTCATCTTTTAATAAAGAGTTTTTTCTTTTTAAGAATGGAGTAGCTCAAAACAAGTTTTTCAAAATTTTCAAGTAAATCATCATAAGAACTAGATAATTATCATAAGAACATTTTTCTTTCGAACTTACCTCATCTTCAAGTGCCATGAAGCACATGTTGGCGATTTCATCTTGACTATCTCTTTCATTTTGGTCTTCATCATCACTATCGTCCCAAGTAGCTTCTTTTTCTTGATATTCGTCTTTTTGTTCAGGCACTCGGTTCTTTTATGATCGGATTTATCACACTTGTAGCAAATAATTTTCTTGTTTCTTTCTTCTCCTTTGTCATCCTTCATTTGAAATTTTCTATTGTTTCGGAATCCCCTCCATTTCTTGACGAAGAGGACTAAATCATCGAGCTCTTCATCGCTCATGTAGTTGTTTGTTGTTTCTTCTTCGATTGTCGATTTTAGAGCAATTTGGCGTTTTGGAGCCTCTTTTGATTCCTCTTTACTTTTTCTTGTCTTCTCCTTGATTTCAGCATTATTGAGTTCATAGGTCATCAAAGTTCCATAAAGTTCTTCCAAGAGATATGTATTCACTTCCTTGATATTTTCTATCAACATTCGTATAGGGTTCCATTCCTCCGAAAGTGACCTAAGCATTTTACTCACAAATTCACCATTAGTATATTTGCGATAAAAATCCTTTAAACCATTCACAATATCGGTAAAACGAGTAATCATATTAACAATAGATTCATCTTGTTTCGTAAAGGAATTTTCGAATTCTTTAACTAACATATTTATTTTAGTTTCTTTAACCTTACTTGTCCCAACATGAGTAACTTCGGGAGCATGCCAAATATCATAGGCCGAATCACATGTGCTGGTCCTATTAATTTCATTTCTATCTAGTGCACAATAAACTAAATTCTTGGCCTTAGCATTTAATGACAATTTTCTTTTATCTTCTTCATCGTGTTTCTCTCTAGGTTTAGGAATACTTTGATCGGGTCTCCCATCAATCTTAATTGTCTTTTTAGGCACATTGGGACCATATTCAATTATTTTCCAAATATTATAATCAATTGATTGAACACAGATCATCATCCTAGCTTTCTAATAATTGTAGTGTGTGCCATCAAAGAAAGGAGGTCGATTTGTGGAATGCCCAACAAGATTTTGAAACATAGTGTTAGTCATTACTCAAGATTGTGAAATCTTTAAAAAAAGATGAGTACCTTGCTCTGATACCAATTGAAAGCCCAAGACTGGCTAACCAAGAGGTGTGAATTGGTTATTAAAACTTTTTCGTTAATAAATCAAGTTTTAATATGATAAACAAGCAGATAATGGAAGACAACTAAACACAAATAAGCAAGCGAGTGGAACAACGTAATTTGCACAAAGTAAAAACGCTAAGTAGAAGGGATAGAGAATACAAACAATATATTTATAGAGGTTAGATCAAATGCAATGATCTACGTCCGTCGTTACCAAGCTCTTTGGCACGAGTAAGGCCTTTTTCACTATATTGATTGACTTATGGTGCAATCCAACACTTTACAACGCTTCTAGTGACTTACAACCAATGAGCACCAATCCTTTTTATAGTGTTGAGATTTTCGCGACCTCAACACGACCCACAATTCAAAATAAGTTTACAAGTGAAATCTTCTCTTCTTAATAGATGATTATTCTAAAGTTGAGTACAAAAAGAGTAGTATGGTAGTACTTTGATAGATAGTAATGAATGAAGCTCAAAAGTTTGATTTGAAAAACTTTGATGAATGAGATGATTTTCAAAGTTGAGATCAATCAAAAGTTTTTCAAGTATATAATGATTTGATGATAATAAATGAGATGAGAAATCAATGTAATTTTAGCACACAAGAAACTCAATTGAATGCTCTTGAGTTCTTGTAATAAATGAGAAGTGAGTTGGTATTTATAGAGATGAAAAATGCCAAAGTTTCTATCAAACCGAATGACGGGTCAAGTCGATCGCCATTTTCTGGATGAACAAAATGATCGTTTGTACAGAAAAAATCAGAAGTCAGAATGATAAAAAAATTGGACCGTTTGAAGCATGTCCGGTTGACTGCCCATTGGCGGTCAACCAGCCCCGTATGGTGGCGGTCCGAATTTTTGATTTTTTTGTTTTGCTATGTGATTTTTGAAAAGTATGGTCTTTTGATAAGCATTTTTCACTAAATTTTTAAGATGAAAGATTATTTTAAAAGTTCAAAAGTTAGTTTTTAAAAGTCGTTTTCCACTTGATCAAAATGCCAATTTTGAAACATTTTTTAATGCATAGAATGGTTTTGAGCTATAGTCATTCATACCATATATCGAGGTCGTAGTACCTTTACATTTTTGGCTAAGAAAATAAGTATTTGATCTTGCTCCAAAGTCTAGCTCTTGATTTCTTGAATGTGGCTTCGATCTTTGACTTTTTTCAAGAGTTCGAGCTTTTGCTCTTTTGACGACCATTGATCAATATTCTTTTGAGCGCGTTGAAAAACTATAATCGCTAGAATTCAATTCGTTAGTAAATAAAACCAACTTGTTTGTTATAATCAAAACTTCGAGGTTTTAGATTAACCATAGGTCAACAAAAAGATTTGAATAAAATTCAGTGGTGGAAAGAAAACACCAACGTCTTCTCAATGTGGCAGGAACCTTATACTTCCAAGTGGATTACAACCAGTTTAGGGGAGAATACCTTCACCCATTTTGCAGAACAAAACTCATTTCTCTCTACTTTATAACTCTCCAATGGATTACAACCTCCTTATAGTGTTTGAGTGTCTGTGTTTTGCCTCAACTTTACCCTCCCATAGATTAAAGTTTCAGCCAAGAGCCAAAGCCAAAATATTTGTTGGTTATCCACCAAGCATCAAGGGATACAAACTCTATGACATCACCTCCAAATCTTTCTTAATTTCCAGGGATGTTGTTTTCCATGATCATATTTTTCCATTTCAATCTATTTCTTATGCATCTAATAATCCTGATCTATTTCCTGACATTGTATTACCTAAACCCTTACCAGAGATTTCCAATTATACTTCATCTTCTAGAACTTCTCATGTTGTGTCTAATGAGACTGCAAACAGTTCAAATACTTTGCTTTCTAGTTCACCTTCAAGATCTTCCAATCTTTCCCAATTACCTCCTGCTCCTTGAAGATCTACTAGAATCAGCAATGCGCCTTCATACCTTAGAGATTACTAATGTAATCTTCTAACAAACACACATCAACCTCCTGATTCATCTCATTTACCTATGAATAAGTACCTCTCATATAAAGCCTTTTTCTCTTCACACTGTGATTATCTTCTAATTCTATCGTATAATTTTGAACCACAATTTTACCATCAGGCTAGTTTGACCATTGGAGGGAGGATATGATCACTGAATTAAATGCCATGGAATTGAATAACACTTGGTCAATTACTAAACTACTTAAAGGCAAACATTCCACAAGCTGGAAGTGGACTTATAAAATCAAATACAAATCATATGGCAGCATAGACAGATACAAAACATGTTTGGTAGCAAAGGGGCACACACAACAAGAGAGATTAGATTTCATTGAAACTTTCTTACCTGTTGCGAAGTTAGTTACAGTCAAGGTACTCTGGCCATTGCAGCCATTAATAAGTGGCACATTACTCAGCTAGATGTCAATAATACATTCCTCACTGGAGACATCTTTGAAGAAATATACACTTACCTTTAGGATACAAAAATCATCCTAACTCTGGTACACATGGAGGGCAGCTAGTATGTAAACTCCATAAATTAATCTACGGCCTTAAACATGCTTCAAGACATTGATTCTCAAAGTTATCTAGTGCTCTCATTGCTCATGGCTTTCAACAATTGAAGTCCGATTACTCTTTGTTTAACCGAAGGATCTGGCAGCTAGTTTGTGGCTCTCTTAATCTATGTGGATGACATCATTATCACGGGAACTGATCACCAGACAATCAACTCCTTAAAGGTCTTCCTCCACAACCAATTCAAGCTTAAAGACCTTGGTCATTTAAAGTACTTGGTTTAGAAATTACCAGATCACACAAAGGAACTTTCTCATCTCAACGTCACTACGCACTTTAATTACTTGAGGACACTGGGTTTCTTGCTTGCAAACCTGCTCTTTTACCTATGGATCCTAAGATTCACTTCAGTTCCTTTGAATGGGAGCTTCTTATTGATGCATCCATGTATAGAAGACTAGTTGGCCGTTTGCTTGCTAAATTATTTCTAGACCAGACAACATATTTGCAGTTCACAAGCTGAATTAATTTGTTTCTAAGATGGCTGTCATTAGCTTGCATAGTCCATCTTGAGGGGGGAGGGGTAACAGATAGGGCTATAAATGGATCAGATATGGATCGGATCCGCTTATATCCGATTCGATCCAATAATCTTACGGCTATTTGATTGTTAAATCCATATTCGATTTGCTATGTTATCGGATATTCGATCTGAAATTAATAAAAAATAGGAAAAAAATCAATGTTGCAATCAAATCATTATACATTAAACAAAAAATTGAATCAAATAGATCGTTAAACCGGCCAATTAATCGTAAACCGAAAAATCAGATCGATTTTTCCAAATAAAATGGTTTTATGTTCTTTAAAAAATTTTGAACTAACTTGAGGCCCACCTATTTTTACTAGCAAGCACAATAGTGACTTCTACCATCATGATATTCCTTTTTAAAAGAGAGATTCTCTTCTAGTTTTCTATTGATAATCGATGTGGGATAATGTAAAATTGAATTTCAATTCTAAATATAAATATTTTATTTCATTATTTACATTAACAAATCAAATTATTTGTTACATATTAATTATTAGTTTTTGAAGTTGTAATATAAATTACAATAATAAATTTAATTAAGAAAAATATAGATATTTATTTACTTTAAATTAGTAAACTAAAATTTACGAAATCTATTGTTTTTATAATATTTTACATTTATGTGTATAGTTATTAATTCAATTTGACAATCGATTCGACCCTAGTTCGACTTTTTGACCCTTGAACCTCTCATTTTCCGGGTCGATGCCCATGTCGGTTTTTAAAATATTGGTTGAAATCAATTTTTTTTTTTTTTTTTNTTTATTTTAGTGACAAATAATATACCATAAAAATATTTTATCGACTCAATTATTAATAACAAATCGAATGGATTGACTTATATCCATATTTGATCCATTTAGTTAACGGATTATCGGATTCGGATCTTAATTGGGTTATCAGATTGAAATCCTAAATTCATCTCCCATTAATTTCGTCTGATTCGGATTGGATTCGGATCAAAATTCAATCCATTGACAGTCCTACTAACAAAATTAACAGGAATTCATGACAGTTGTTGAGCTGGAGTTACCATTGAGTTAGCTAATGTAGCAGGAGTTATCTTGTAGTTATGTTAATTATGTATAGCTAAGAGCTAGTTGATCAGTTTTTCATTCCTTTTGTTTTTATAGCACAATGGCAGTGCAAGCAATGTACAATTTTTTTGTTTTGAATACAATTTCAATTTCAATTTGATTCTTCATTTCCATTCAATAAACGAAAATCAAATGACTAGCTGCAAAACATGAATAAAAGAAAGAAAATGCAAATCAAATCAGTACTAAACTCAACTGTTTCACCTTGCGACTCGAAGAGGGAAATTTCTCCGTATTTAGGGTGTATTTACACTTTGTAATTGATAATGACAATGATGATTCTAATTGTTGGTGATTATTGTCGTCATCGTTGTTATTGTCACTTATCATAATTATTAACTCTTACGGTATTTATTATATTTCTTTTAATAAATAATTGATTTAGTATTTAAATAGTTAACAAAGATATTAATTTTTTATATTTTTTCAATTTCTGCCGAAAAAAATTATCCATATATTTTTAATAAAATAACTCATGCTCTTCATGGTAAATATCTATTCATTCAAAACTTTTTTTTTTCTACAAACTCATTTTTAACCACACATTTACACAATAAAATATTTTACATATAAATTTATAATTTTTTCTCTACTTTTTAACCATATATTCTTTAAAAAATCACTATTTAAAGCAAGGGCTTTAAAACTAGGAAACAAAATTTTAGCTTAACATTGGCAAAATATAAAATAAAGTAAAGGAAAATAATTAAATTTGTGGAAATTGATTAAAAAGTGAGAAATGGATTTATTGATTTCACATAATACACTCGTGCTTCTAAACAATCCTCATCCTATAAATTGGAAAAAACAAGGAAAATTAATTTAAAAGCATAAAAAATGATTAGATCACAGCAAAATATATGCATAAACTGTTATTAAGTGGATAAAAAATTTATTCTTTTCTTTCACATATTTCAGAAAAGTATATAAAACTTCTTTAAGATGCTGAAACAAATCATAAATGTTGAATTTTTTTGATTTTCAAGAAAAAAAATATCT
The DNA here is from genome assembly GCA_903798235.1 of Fraxinus ornus. Lineage (NCBI taxonomy): Eukaryota > Viridiplantae > Streptophyta > Magnoliopsida > Lamiales > Oleaceae > Fraxinus > Fraxinus ornus. The sequence goes on from CAIGRF010174257.1 coordinate 54,387, forward strand.
GAAGGAAGGAGATGAATGGCAAGCCTCCAAGGCTGAGGCCGAAGCTATGAAGAAAAAGGAGACAGAGGAGTCTTTGACGCTCGCTTCTGCATTGGAGGAAATAGAGAAATTGAAGAAGCAGGTCCACATTTCCCAAAGTGAGGTGGCTTCTTTAACGACGTGGGTGGAGACTTCTGATGCCAACCAAAAATTGGCAGCTGAGGCCTTGGAGAAGGCAAATAAAGAGAATGCTGCTCTAAAAGGGGAGGTTAAGAAGCTGTCATGGGTTTATCCGGGAATCGATGTATCCGAAGTGGGTTTCTAACCCAGTATTGGTCAAAAAACATAACGGAAAGTGGAGGGTTTGCATAGACTTTTCAAATTTAAACCAAGCTTGTCTAAAGGATAGATTCCCACTCCCCAGAATAGATCAACTTGTGGATTTAACTGCCGGACATGAACTTCTTAGCTTCATGGACGCGTACTTTGGATACAACCAAATCCTCATGTTCCAAGCAGATGAAGAGCACACCTCCTTCATCACAAACAAATGACTCTATTGCTACAAGGACATGTCCTTCGAGTTGAAAAACAACGAAGCTACATATCAAAGACTTGTCAACAAAATGTTCGCCGACCTTATTGTGATTTTGCCCATGTTTGGTGGAAATTAAAATTAATTTTTTAGTAAATTTTGATAAAAGTTGAAACAATTATGGATTTCATGAAATATGTTATTAAAATTAATTGTTAACTTTAATTTAAATTAAAATTTAGATTTCAATCGATACCAAACACGAATTTATAAATAAATAATAAAAAAAAAACTCAAAAGTTGGGGGTGCACGTGCCCCCAGGACCCCCCGGGTCCAACCATGACGGCAGTCTAGTTACTAAAAGAATGATAACATTGACATAAATTCTGTGTCTAGTCTCTAGGCCTACCATTAGCGTCAACTAAATTCAGATTTTAGAGAT
>CAIGRF010174262.1:7181-24364 GCA_903798235.1 Fraxinus ornus
GTTGAATGACTGATGAAAAAATATTGTACAAAGTTAAATGACAATTTGAGTTTTTAACCCACTTAAACACTTTATAATTCAAATAAATCATGAACAGATTAAAAAGAATTGTAGCTATACATTACGTTTTTGGCATTTTGTATACCCGAGTTTGCCAAATTAATATAAAGTTACAAAATATATTTATATAGCCCATGTTTGGTTCAATTAAAAAAATTAGTCAAAATTTAAGTCAAAATCAATAATTAAGTTTAACCATACAATTAATGAAATTCACGACTTTTCAACTACACATTATATCAATTTTCATTACAATCTATTAAAAATTTAATTTAAGCAGTGACATAATAAACAAATATTTAAATTAAATTAAAATCAAAAGTTCACTTACTAATTTAAAACAAAAGAAATTGACTATTAAAAGGAAAAAAATGCCAAATATGGAGTGATGGACAATTTTTAATTTTATTTAAAAATTCAGCCCATGTTTGATGGCCATTATATTGAAAAAATGAAGTTTTGAACAATTAATTAATTAATTAATTTTTTTTTTTTTTTGGGGGGGAAAATATGGGATTAGAAAGTAGGAGATTTTTTTTTCTTTTTTTTTTTTTTTTGGTTTACATACAAATATTATATTATATAAATATGTGGTTGAAAATAAGTATGAGAATTAAAAAATTTTGAAATAATGATTATCAAATAAGGGCTTCGACTTATTTATGTAAAGTATTTTAGGACATGTTCTCTTTACCATTTTCAAGTAGTTTTCTATTTTCGATTTTTTTAAAACAGCAAAAACGCGTTCTCTTTCCTATTTTAGAAAATGCGTTTTTAAAAACAAGTTAAAAATTTACAAAGAAAACCTAAAACGATTCGTTTTGAGTGTTTTCAGTTATAATCAAGTCAAAATTTTCAAAACGCAATTTGAGTATTTTCAAAATAATTTTTCAAAAAGCACAAAAAAAAAACATTTTCAACAATCTCAAAACACAAAATTAAAATACAAAAAAAAAAAAAACAGCCCCGTAATTTTTCAACTTTAACAAAATATTTGTCTATTATAAACTTTGAAACGGTTGCATCAGAACATTTTTCGCCGGGTGTAGTAGATTATACCCCTGCCCGAAATATATTATCGTCTGCAAGCCGAGCACCAGTCTTGCAAGTTGCAACTTAATTACGAAAATGAACCACTTGATGTCAAGATCTCTGATGAAGCGTGTGATCACCGGCGGTAATTATAACCGGTACATGTCTTCGGCGGCGAAGGTGTCGGTGGTGATCAGGCCGCCGTTTGATGAGGTGGTGATTGGAGCGAGGGGGCAGGGTGTTGGGATGTTGCTGGGTGGGTGGAGGAAGATGATGAGCACTGCATCAGAGCCTTCTTCGAAGGTGGCGATGCCGGAGAAGGAGAGTAGCGGCGCGGTGGTGGAGAAGAAGGAAGACAGGGGTGAAGTCATGGTTTCCAACTACTGGGGAATTTCGAGGCCTAAAATCACTAGAGAAGATGGCACTGAGTGGCCTTGGAACTGTTTTATGGTAATATATATTCATATGCAGTTAGATCAGTGTTGAATATGTATGAATTACGCATTTACTTCTTTCTCTGTGAGCTCGATCCATAGAGTCTATGTCTATAACGTCATGTGTTTGTTTATGATGGTCTAGCTGTTCTATGTTTTATTTAAAATTGTTAACGAATCGTACACGTGCAAGCTGCGTGTTTGTGAAACAGTGTGGCTTGCTTTATTCGTTGGTAGCATTTATTTTAAAAAAAATAAAAATTGATTTCGATAAGTCATATCCAAACAACAAATACTATTGCTATTATGTAAGTAACATTCACGTATCGTTCTTTTGTATGACAAATTCTTTAAAAATCCGAAGCTGCCTTGATTTCTGGTGGTGGATAAAATATAATGTAATATGTAGAAAGTCCCAAATTTTATGGCTGATAATGTGAATGGGTTGTGGAGGAACTTGATTAGGACAGTCAGTGGGTCAATATAATTTCTAATTCTGGCCTTAACTTGTCCTAACTATTATGCCATTTTAGATCTTTCAGTTTGAATAGGGCATCCGGAATTACATATTTGCAAGAAATTGTCAATTTCTTGCTTCCAATTTTATATTAAAAGTTATGGCTTGAGTTATCCAATTAGTTTTTTGAGGGTTTAATGAGAAATGTAAGACAGGCCCGAGAAGAGTCTGAATGTACTGTATAAATTTACTACTCCCCATTGGTTTGGCTTTCAATTTGGCAGCTTGGCTGCACAATGGTTCATATGATTATATGAATGTAACTGCTAAATTGCCATACATGCCAGTTTAACTATTGCATTTGTGAATCAATACTAGGTGCAGAAATATTTGCTAGTTTTTATCTGTCTGGCTCAATATTTTTGCACACTGATTTTGTCCCGACAACTTGGTGTAGAACTATTTATTTGAGTCACAAGCACGTTTTTTCCACCTGCAATGATGACATGCAATAGCTCCTTATCAATGCTTATTTCGGCTTTGACAGTTGAGTTTATTTCATTTTTTTGTTTGCAGCCTTGGGAAACTTACCGGGCAGACTTGTCCATAGATCTGCACAAGCACCATGTTCCCACGACATTTTTGGACAAAGTTGCATATAGGACTGTGAAACTTCTTAGAATTCCAACAGATATATTTTTCCGGGTTTGTGATCCTTTTTATCTCTCTTTTTGCTTCTTCTCCTTTTGAATGATAATGTACTCTTTTCGAGGATACACAAGTGTAGAAGTTGTTCTCATTTTAATAAATATTCACTTTCAGATTGATTATGTGATGAAATACGACCATTACCTATTTATTTATCCTGGAAAAGCCCGCATCATCAATTTATACAACATTGTTGCGTATCTTAACCAGCTGCATTTTGTATTTTGTTTTGGAGCAAGGATTATGATTTAGTTCTGGAAGTTTGAAAATGAGGTGTTCAAAAGTCACGTGAACTAGTTGAGAAATATAGTAGCTTATCTCCACAAGAAGTGATACAAATATTTGCAAAAAATAAAATAAAAAATGGCCCTCTCCTAAATGCAGGGCAATACTCTGACATTGTAATCATCAGGATGGAAGTTTAGGTCGATGGATCAATGCCATTCTAGTGGAGCTAATATTGTTAATGCTTTTGGATCAATACATATTTTGACTTTTCCACTCGAATTTAGCCCATCCGTAATTTTACAAGAAATGTGTGATGGATACATTTTGAAATAAGATCTTACATATATTGGATGATAATATTTTGACACAGGATCTTAGAAATGTTTGATTCAGACACTTCGATGTAAGGCACTAGAAATGCTTGATGAAGACACTTTGACACAAGATCTTCACATTACTTTTTCCATTACATTATCAAAACAAACTTCAAATTCGTTTCTTGTACTTGCCATAAAGATAATTTTCCAATACTTCAATTTCGTTTCTTGTACTTGCCATAAAGATATTTTTCCTCTACATGCCATAAAGATAATTTTCCTCTCAATTTGACAATGGGAAAATGGTTGTGCCATTCATTATTTGTGTTTGGTGTGATCTTACAGTAGTAGAAAATGTTTGGGTACTTATATTGAAGATTCGAAAAATCTAGCCATTAGATCCTTGCACCACCTTAAATGTTTAGTTGAATGATGGCAATACTGTGATTATTTGCAGAGGCGGTATGGGTGTCGAGCGATGATGCTTGAAACTGTGGCTGCTGTTCCTGGTATGGTGGGGGGAATGCTATTGCATCTCAGGTCTCTTCGCAAGTTCGAGCAGAGTGGTGGATGGATTAAAGCATTACTTGAAGAAGCTGAGAATGAGAGGATGCACTTGATGACCATGGTAGAGCTTGTGCAGCCTAAATGGTACGAGAGACTGCTGGTGCTCACAGTTCAGGGAGTTTTCTTCAATGCTTTCTTCGTGCTCTACTTGCTATCTCCCAAACTGGCTCATAGAGTTGTTGGGTATCTAGAAGAGGAGGCAATACATTCATATACTGAATACTTGAAGGATATTGATAGTGGTACAATCGAGAATGTCCCTGCTCCGGCTATCGCTATTGACTACTGGAGATTGCCTAAAGATGCAACTCTGAAGGACGTTATTACTGTTATCCGAGCAGATGAAGCCCACCATCGAGATGTCAATCATTTTGCTTCTGTGAGTCACTTTCCACTTGCTTTTTCTGTTTTACACTTGCCATCACAATTACTCCTTTGGATTTCTAACATTTTTTTGCACCTCTCGTTTTCTAAAATACTATTTTGTCCTTTTTGTCCCCCTTTCATCCACCCCTTTCCCTGCTTATATTTTGCATAATGATGTGCCATATGCTACAATATTTTGCTGATTTAAAAGACCATGAATGTGAATGCTCAAAGAAAGGCATAAATGCAAAAGCTGATAATAGAAATACGGTGGAGGATCTTTCATTTGTTCTATAGCTAGGTTCAGTCAAATCTTTTGGTTGTAGAAAATAGGAATTTGTTTGATTTCAATTTTCAATTAAATAAATAGTCATTCTGTTTAGAAAATAAGAAAATTAGAGCTAACGTTTGGATTAGATAGAAAAAGAGGGGGGCTTTTTAAAGAACTGGAAAAAATTCACATTTTCAAAGATCTTGCAAAAATGGCAAGAAAAGAATCTGAAGTTTATGAGAAATGCTTCCTTTTTTTGGCATAGCCCTGAAGCATCCTGGCTGTGATGGAATTTATTGTCTCATAATTTCTATCCTTTTTGTTCTGTTTTTTAATGCATTTTTATCTTTCTATTTTTTTGCTCATATTGATGATTAAGTGCAAAAAGGAAGAAATGAAGATTGATCTATTTTGTTGATATAATAAATGGAATCCAAAAATGTGAAGAACCTTTGCATTTTAAGTCTTATATCAAATAAAAATGGAAATCTTCGTTCCTGAAAATCGTATACCTTGAAACTTACCATTGTCTTCCATGTACTCTTGTATTATGAAAGAATTTGGATGAATGGTCCACGGGACATGTATTGTGTCACGAGACAGCATTGGAAAAACAGGTTCAATAAACATTCATAGTTACTAATGTTCTTACGATACTTTTATTCCCTCTCTCTCTAATGTCTACCACATTTTTTTGTTATAGTTTGATTTATTGGTTTTAACCCTTCTCGTCATTTAAAACTCTGTAGTGTCGATGGCTGCACTGTTGCGTTTAGATATTGTCTTTATGACTTACAGATTTTCTTTTACAGTCTCTCGCCTACATGGTTGATTCAATTCTGCCTTGCTTTGCAGGATATTCATTTCCAGGGAAAGGAATTAAGGGAAGCACCAGCTCCAGTCGGTTACCACTAATTTGTTGGTCGTGTGCTAGTTCATGAACGCTTGCTTTTTTTTTCCCCCCCTTAATATTCTGAAAATCATCGTTGAAATAAAAAATAAGAGTCGGTGTCAAAACTTTTATGGTTTATAGCTATTCAATACTACGGAAACATGCCATTTAATTGTGCTTGATCTGCCACTAGTTTAGTAAATGGTCACGTCACTGTATATAGCTATTCATAGCATACGATGAATTGTGCTGTGTATCATCGTTATCCATTACATTTTTGTAAGTTCGTTCTTCGGTGCCTCAATATCCAATCAAATGCATAATCTATTTAGATGCTACACTTACCTAATTATTTACCTAAGTGATTACATAATTGACTTAAGTAAATAATTATGTACAAATAGATTTTTCCATCTATCTTTTACTATTTGGATTATTCTACTTCACTCTAGTGGGTTATCGATTTTTTTACCGAATCGCCACATGGCGGACTCCTATTGGGGGGTGCCTGGGCCCACATGCGCCCCTCAATAGGGGGCTGCCATGTGGCGATTCGATAAAAAATTCGGGTAGTATAGCAAGGTCCTTACTATTTTATGGAGAAACAACGGTGAAATAGTTTTTTTTTTTATTTTTTTATTTTTTTTTTTATCTAGACAAGGATCGTGAAGATATATTTTTGCGTGTGGAAGTTGATGTTACGTAGATACTATAGGATTTCAATTATCACTTATGTAGTCTTATAATTTTGCACATTGTATCGAGGAATCCAATTTTACTTGAGACAGACATGTATGATAAAATAGACAATATAATAAGGATTAAAACAAAAGAAAAATAACCAATTTCTCACTTACCACCTTCTATTACATACTTATGGCTCTTAATTAATGCACTTAATGGAATAAAATAGTCCTTGATTTTAATTTAAATGCTTATTTCCCTTGTTTACAGTGTTTGCTAAAAAAACGTTTCGAGTGTTTTACAAACTTGAAAATTGAAAACAATTTGAACAACAAACGAAATGCCTTCTTAATATTTGGATTTTATGTGGCTTGTTCCTCAATTTGGTGTTTAGTTCCTAATTGTACTCCAAAGTGTAAAACCTTCCACTTCTGGGTGCAAAGAGAGCTGAACATTTCATATATAAATGCTTCAAGGGTTCGTTTTCCATGACTTTTGCTTTTGATTTTTATTTTCGTACAAGAGTTTTCGAAGAAAATTATACATTCAAAATTAAATTTTAAAAGAGTTTCCTATTTCGAAAGTATTTTTAGAGTAAATTACGTTAAAGCAACTTCTTCTAACTAGAATAAACAATTTCATAAAATTGACCAAATGAATTCGAAAACAACTTTTGGGCCTCAAAAGGTTTTTTTTTTTTTTACTTTTCAAAAGTCACGCCAAACGACCCATAGTTTGGTGAGAAAAGGATGATACACTAACCCGATCAAGATTGAGCTCTTGTTTGACAACTATTATTTTGATGAAGTGGAGTTTTGAATAGTGATTGTTTGAAAAACGTGTAGCTAAAAATTAGGAAATTTGTTTGAATTTACGTACAAAATATTTTGTCCTACAAATTTGTGATTGAAAATAAGCACGAGAATTAAAGGTTTTTGAAATAATGGTTTTCAAACTGTCGATAGTTAGCTGATTTCTCCTTATCAGTTTGTTACCAAACAATATTTAAGTTTCTTACAAAAGATTGTGGTTCTAGGCGGCAGAAGGAACATTAACAGAGGAAACTGGGTCTGGTGCGGTGGCAACTGTTGATGTGAAAAAGGTTTCCGTCGGTACGCTGGAGTAGGTTGAAAGGTATTTCAAGTTGTTGCTTGTTTTAGATTGAACTTAATATCTAATTTGATACTACTAACACTTCGATACACTTCGTTTGATTCATAATCGTTACATTTTTATTTATTTATTTTTTAAATTCTAGAACTGTTTGTTCGATTAATTTTTGGAATAAATTTGACGTTGAAGGAAACAACTGCCAGCACTACTTTGTTAGTCCCGATTCTTCTTCATCGAGATTTCGTTTTAGATAACAATACCTCTAGTTTTTCCATTTGTTAAGGGAGATTGACAACCTCTCATATGCGCGTGGGCCCCGCACGAATAAAAAATCCCAAAAAAAAAGTGGTTCCCCAATTGTGAGTGTTCGGTTAACCTCTTCCGTCAACCATTTTCTGCACAAATAGCATGATTGTAATACCTTAGGGCTTAGGATTGATTGCTGCAAACTTCAATGCAATTGAACTTTCTTATGTCAAATTAAAACTTCAATGCAATTGAACTTTCTTATGTCAAATTATTCATGTTTGAGTTTACCACTTGGACTGTATCAGCTATCTTTGTGTTCAATTATTTGCATCTTTGAATGTGAACCTCCATTATAATTAGCAATATACAGCCTTTTTCTTAGATGTAATCGCACTTGCTTTTCCCTTCTGATTTTTCTTTTCAAGTGACCTTCAGCCTTACCTATGAACACTTGTTTTCTTCAGCTTACTCGGTTTTACCTTTCCTCCTCGCAGTTGAAATGAGGAATATGTGGAGTGGACAACAAATGTTGTATGAACTTCTCTCTTGTTTGAGTTGGAAAGACAAAATTCTTTTATCATACGAAAATTGAGGCAATTTTATCTGAAGTAGTTTTGTTTTACTATTTCTTTTTGCAAGTTCAAGCGAATTTTGTTGATGCATTTGATGGAAAAATGTTGAGCTAGTGAACTTTACTGGATTATTAGCCATAACATTTTCCTCTACTTCAGGAGTTTCAGCATAGCAAATATGAACTAGATTTTCCTACCAAATAGCGTAAACGTTGAGAGCGAAAGGTCAACTTCCAAGCAAATATAAGCATGAACAAACTACTTAGAATAAGAATTACACTATCAAAGACCACATTGATATGAACATGGTAATTACAAAGACTTCAAACAGCCCGAATCATAATAACCCAGGTAGTATCACTGACCAAGAACTACAAAATTTTCTATGTATAAAAAGGAAACTCCAAACTAATCTAATTTAAAAGAGTGATGCTATTCATAGTGAGGACTATCGGTAATCGTCCTATGCGGCATACATGTGACAGTTTGTTATTTGATGCATACTGTTACATGTATTCCACGTAGGACGACTACCAGAAGTCCTCACTATGAATAACATATTCAATTTAAAACCCAAGGAAGATAAAAATCTGATTCTTGCAACCTTTTGGACATTATCCACTACTGTAACCTGTATGCATTGTACCATTTAGTTCCCTTGATTCTCCTGGAAGCCAAAGGTGCTTTTCAGAATTAGCGCTCAAAGAAAGTCAGCCTTCTACGATAAAAGCACGAGTTTAGACCATGTAAGTCATGCCCACCTGCATCAACTGTGAGTGTGCGACGCTTAAATTTGCATCCCCCCTCCTACAGTTCTTTCTTAAGAAAGCATAAAAATAATTAATGACAAGCTTCTTAATAAACCAAGAATCCTTTCTTGCCCTAATATTCCCATGACCAAGAAGATAAACTACCCCACATTCCTTGGCCTTGCGTATGAAAGACAGCTCCTTCTCCCGACTTTTCTCTGCATCAAATATTGATGGATCGGTAGGAGTTTCTGACTGCTCGTCCGAAGTGCTTTCTTCTGAAAAGGACTTGGTTGTGTCCTTAAAATCGGCCAGGAGAGGAACACCAAGTGAATAAACACCCCCATTGGGAGCTATTATAACCTTTGAAAAAGAATGTTCTTCAGAATCTGAGTCCTCGTCAACATCACTCTCCAGGGACCTTTCCTGAGCTTCCCTGCGAATGAACTTCTCAAGACTCTCAATCAGCAATTGTTCGAAAGTCTGGTGGTTTTCTTTGCGGACATCCTTGTAACCATATCTGTTAGTGGCAACAGTCGAACAGAACATTAAGTTATCTTCCTTAAAAAAGCCTGCCCCAATACTCTTTTTGTTGTGGGGCATGTCTACAGAAATATAAAAGATTATGCTTATTGCCACATGAGAGTTCCTACCACTGAATGAGACTTAATGAAGCCATGACAAGGTCAGATGAGTCAGGGTATTTTGGCAATGTAACGACTGTATTTTACAAATAGAACTTCCAAGTGAGATGCATTATTGAAAAATTCAAATCATAACATTTTAATGAAATTGAAAGAATTTAACCAAATGATCTGGATCTAAAACTTTGCAATGTCCAAGGAAAGTTTTTACGCTATATTAGCATTGAACAATTGTGTATTAAGGCGCATCATCCATGCGACAATCTTTCAGTTTAGAAGCGAGGCTCCACATGGCTTAAGTTCGCAATAAACCCATCCCATATCCACAAGCATACTCTTCTTATATTGGGAATAAGCCAAGTAATAGTATCTTCAACTTCCATGATATAGCATTCAAATACTCATGCAACCAAAAAAAATTCAGTTATTTCTGATGTCTTCTCCATAAACAAAGGAGTTCCCATTCCCTATTGGATCCACCAGCATAAAGTGTCATTTTAGTTTTGATGCAGATAGTCTTTATCTGCAGCAATATACCATTAAGGATGAACCCGGGACATGCAAGTTTTAGGATGAAATTTAAAATGCCACAACTTAATGAAAACTTGGAGACATTATACTTGAGGAGATCTTACCTGGCAACACAACGAAATATGTGGTAGCTTTTGGGGCAGACACGTTGGAACAGAAACCTTTCACTTTGAGACACAACAGGAACAGGAACATATTTTATACACACAAATATGATCATTGAATGCACAGCAGGCAGAGTGGTAAGGAAATGTCCAAATATAGCTGGTACTCCCTTCGCAAGCTCATTATAAAGCAAGCCAATGCCAGGAGCTCTTACTGTTCCTAGGTTAGGACCCAGTTCTCGCAACAAATCCATTGACATCTTTTGCTTAACCTCAGTTTCATACTTTAGCTTGCTCCCATAGTTCCAGATATACATTATCAAAAAAGTAACTACTGCGAACACCAGTATGATCCAGCTACCATCCCCCACACTCCACAAAACAGACGAAAAGAACGTAAACTCCAACCCCAAAAAGATAATAGCGAAACTCAGCACAATAAGGATATGTATCTGCCATATAAGAAGCATTACAAGAGTTACTAAGACCGTACTCATCATCATCACTCCTAGTTCAGCAATGCCTGTCAAACAAAGTAAAATCAGAATATACAAGAGCCTGTTCAACATCCATCTAGAAAAAGGACTTGTTACAAAGAAATCAAAAAGTCACAACTCCTAGAAAACAAATGGCTCAATTACCACTACTATATGAAAAGAAAGCTGATTTCAAACATGTACTCCATATTTAGAACTCCCAACAGCTCATTATTAGATGGAGTTCTAGTTAGACCTATGATAGTCGACTAAAAAAGTAGGACTGGGAAGTACTAATACTAATTTCATTTTCCCAGGTGAAATATAAGACCTTGACCCCATGCATGCAAAGTTTCTATATCATAAACAATGCTGATCTTCAAAACTGGTACCTTGTCCGGGCACTAAGCTAGATGAGAATAAAGCTTCCCAAAGATCAGCTCCAAAATCGATCAATAAAAGTTCGCTTTGGATTGGTTTGCTAGCTTAGCAAACTAAGCTTCAACACATTTTAGTTTCTATCAATTTATCAAGCTCAACTCGAGTCAGCTTGATAATCTAAAATTAATCAACTCAACACACATTGGCAAAAAAAAATCAAGCTTAAAAGAAGCGATAAAGAATTACCATATGCATTTCCAATCTCGTAAATACTTGAAATAGTGCAGACTAACACCACAGTTAGAGCCAGCAGAAACCAGTTCACAACTGGAATATAAATTTGACCCATGAATTTCCGAGAGGTATGAATAATCTTAAGGCGAGGAAAGCAACCAAGTGCCGTTGATTGTTTAATACAAGAGAATGTTGCTGTAGTCATTGCCCTGCTAGCAATCAATGCAGCTACATTAGCAATAAGGAACACTGGCCAGAAAGCTCCACCTGTAGATCCAGGATTAGACTCAGTTATCCATCTTTATGCTTATAATTCTCTAGGATCAATAGTTCAAATCTAGATTAAAATATGCAAATTGATATACCAAACTACATGAGAAAATTGTATAAGCTGCAATCTTGAATGTGAAGAAATGAAATTACGATACATAGACAACTAAGACAGTTTTGACCTTATCTAAGTTCAAACTTAAAAGTAATAATAATTATGACCATATATCTGATAGTTGAATAAAGTGTGGATATTTAAGGATGAGAAATAGGAAAATATATCTACTTGGAACAGACGAGAAGAAGGCTTGAGTTGTATTGCCATGGTTCGTCATAAGGTAAGCAGCTTGACCCAGGTAACCCAACAGAAGGCAAGGTAATACAAGAAACACGAAGGTAAGCTGTGACACATAATTGAGTCATCATAAGAAAAAATAAGGATTGTAGGAAAAAACACAAGATGTTCAATATTATATTAATAATATAAAAAAAGGTCTAATGCAGTTTACTGCATTACCTGCACTGATCTTATGGAGAAATAGCAAAGATCTGCAAACATTGCCTCAGAACCTGAGTCACATAACTGATCATGAGAACATGTAAGAAATGTAATATAGAATGAAGAAAATTACAGAATAAGTCAAAGAAGACAGCCAAGTGTATCATATTACAGATGAAGTAAAACTCTATCACAGAAAAGCATTAAGCGTTCATGGTTGAAAGTTAATCAGGAACACCTGAAGGGCGAAACAGAAGACCACAATATTGAGTTCAAAGAAAGGATAAAATACCCCATCAGCCAACAAGCTCCTCATGGGGAGATCAAGTTGCTGAAGTAGAGCAACTAATAAAGTTCTTTTAGAAACAGCTCTCGTGATTTTTAATATTTTCTTAACATTATTGAGTAGGGCTATTCAGCCAAATAGAAGTGTTTGTTTTCCAAATAGGTACCTCTTTGCAATCTTCAAAGTCACCCTGATATTCAGAAATATTTAATCACTAATCAAACAATTCTCAAACGCTATGTAACAAATATATGTACAGAAAACATATCAAGGAAATATTTTCAGTGAACAAGAGGAAACTAAAATGAGATTGTGCCCCCCCACCCCCCAAAAAAAAGGAGAGAGAGAGAGAGTCGTGAAACTTGCAATTGGGTACCTCAATTGTTTACAACACAATTACAAAAGGCAAGCTTGATTCCAAGAGTAACATTGAATCCATTAAAGAAAGGGGAAAAAATTACTCAATCAATTCTTCTAACATTTTCAAGTTTTTTATAAAAGTTACCATACTTCAGAGTTTACCTGTTGCACAAAGAAGACAGCCCCCAAGGGAGTACCAAGCATTGGTAGAATTGCGCTTGAAGAAGTAATAAATGTGAAGCGGATTAAACGCTCTCAGGACACTTGTTTCATACTTAACAAGGTTGTAAATGCCAATGCTCCCGAGAGAACAAAACCATATAAACAAGGCAGGACCTACTATGAACCCCGCTTTACTTGTTCCATATTTCTGTACACTGAACAAGATTATAAGAAATGCAACCGAAATCATCACCACGTGCTCTGCAGTATAAAGGAAATAATAACTCTTTGTTATCACCTTGACTTTGTATTCCATGCTGAAGTCAGAACTAGTATGAATATGGATGAAAATCGCATAAGTTTCAAAGTAAATGTGACATAACAAGTTCTCTAACCAAAAGTAGTATGACTTTCACTAGGTATTTTTAATTCACCGTTACATTGATTTTCAAAGTTGAGAAATATAATTTATTCAAGTATTGAGCTGAGATGATTAGCATGTCAGCAATTAGACTGGCTGGCCAAATAAATACTTAAGTAGCATAATTTTATTCCAGTACATCAGTTGACCTGTAAAGGATAATTTAAATCGACCTCCAGACCAAAATCTAAACTTCCTCAGCAGGCATTTTCTCCATTCTTCTCCAGATACTTAATATTGCAGCATTTTTTGATTAAAAATGATACTGCAATGACTCGCAACGTTAGGCACGTGTTAACTTCCTAAATGACTTGAAAATGAAAATGTGTCTATAATCTGTAAATTTACCTTTTATTCAACAGGTATCACAGAAAGGGTGTTAACATTTCTAGAAAACCCAATCCAAATGTTAGTTTCCCGTCAACAAGAGGTAGTTTAATCATCAGACTGATTATATGTCAGTATCCCACAGTTTGACAAGTGCAAAAAGACTATAATAACATCAAATCTTATGAATAACAAAAGAATTGAGCAACAGAGGAACTAAAATCTTACTCTTATGTCCTATATACAATGTTGTTGGTTACAATCCATTATAAAAGATTAATTACCTTGTGTTACCCCAGAAACTCCAATCTTTAAGCCACTAACAGCAGATATTACTGCAAAAAATAATTAGTACGATTAGCATCAACTTCAACTGATCAAGCAAATGTTGGAAGGAAATACACTTAGCAGCAACTTTTCCTCTTTCAACGGACTATGAGTCCTCTAACAATAGTATAATGAATCAAACTGAATCTGCTAATAAGTACCTGACATTGCAGGTGTAACAATACCATCAGCTATCACCATAGAAGTACCAGCGAGAACCAACATCAGAAGAAGCTTTTTCAGTGTCAAAGAAGTTTCAAGTCTTTCCTTTATTTTCAGAGACCTCTCCAGTTCTGGTGATGGCACTTTAAGTCTGAAGTTGGATATGCCAGCATCTGATGGAAGTTGGTAGGGCAGCAGACTAGCTTTAGCATGCCTACAGATCAAGGAGTACAAAGCAAATGTACCACCTGCACAATTGGGTTATGAAAATTATAACCCATTGCTCAATGAAATTACATTCCATTCAAGGTATACTCATATACATTGATGTTGTAGAACGGTAATATACCTTCACCATCATCATTAGCCCAAAGAACAATAAGGACATACTTGATAAGTGGAATTAGAATTAAGGTGTACAAAACTAGTGATAATGCACCAAGAATATCCTCGTTTCCCTCCACTGGTGCCTTGCTGAACATCACACTAAAATACAAAGCAAATGTACCACCTGCACAATTGGGTTATGAAAATTATAACCCATTGCTCAATGAAATTACATTCCATTCAAGGTATACTCATATACATTGATGTTGTAGAACGGTAATATACCTTCACCATCGTCATTAGCCCAAAGAACAATAAGGACATACTTGATAAGTGGAATTAGAATTAAGGTGTACAAAACTAGTGATAATGCACCAAGAATATCCTCGTTTCCCTCCACTGGTGCCTTGCTGAACATCACACTAAAGGTGTACAATGGACTGGTCCCCACATCACCAAAGACAACCCCTAGTGTCTGGAAGGCTAATATGATCCTCCTGCCCAAAGTGACATCCTGCCATTATATTTTTCAAATCAAGACACCAATCCCTCATAGCATTTTGTCATATAAGAATTTACCGAAACACAAGTGCAGTGATTCTTCCACAAAACACTGCTGTTATTTCCTAATTTTTAGAAAAAAAAGTTGCTAAGTTAATCAGTGTAATATCTAAACATCTTTTACTGTAACAGTATCTCCATGAGCCACAGGTAAAAGGATGCTCATAAGTTTGACGGTGAAGTGGAAAATGACATAAAAAGTCCATATTGCAGTTACATAATGCAACAGTTCAAACAATAAAGCGTGTCTAGACTTCTTGATGGATGAAACTTTCAGCTGTAAATCAATCAGAAAGTTCTCATTCATACACCTATTTTTGAGAATAAAGGAGTCAAAATCGGATGAGTTTTCATGAGGGTTACAACCGCTCTAAATGCTCTAAGGTTAATTATTAACTGTTGTTTCTATTATCACTTTGACCGATCAACATTTCTGAAAGTTTTCGTAACTTAAAAACATACTTGGGACGTATTTTTATTGAGGTTCTAAAATACATATAATAAATTCACTTATTTGGGCTATTTTACAATCTATTCCAGCACTGTTGAAAGGAAAACTGCTCCCCAGAAACTTCATTCATTTTTTGTTGCTTTTATTTGGTTTTAAGCACTTGATTTAACAACACAGTATTCCATGCCCTTTCCATTTTTATGTTTCCTTACCCAAGCCAATATTGTTAACAGAATTGGGTTTAGCCATATGGAAACTCCACATGAAGCCTTGACTTTCAATTATGAGGAATACATGGCCAGTGTGTTTGGTGATCAGTTAGGAATTATTTTCAAATAAAGACAAGATGGAAAAGAAGAAGGGAACCCTTCACCCTTGCTAGAATAAAGGCATTGAGCAGAAGTCTGTCCAAAATAATCTCAACTTCTCGTATTGGTCTACTCTGCTAGAATAAAGGTATTAGACATGTACTTGTAGACCTAAAAGAAAAGACCTTGTGTGAATTAGGTAAGGTAAGGGCATGTTTGACTTGAGATAGTCAATCTGACGGCTTTCACATGTCTCACCCTGCTAAATAATGAGCTTAAATTCTACCTAAATCCAGTCACATTTACTGATCACTTGATAAAGCTCCAAACAGCTGCTTCAAGTAGACTCAGTCTCAGTTCAATATGCTTACTTTAAAAAAGTTAGTTGATTAAGAAAATATATTACATTACCATCCACCTTTAGCAAACAATTCACAATGCAATTAATACCAATTACAAGCAGTTTATTTAAAAAAAAAAAAAAGGCCTAGTAATTGAATAAAAAAATGCCTATTTTACCAAGGTTTTATAGCATAAATATGAATTTGATATCTATCTAATTTTTGGAGCTTTGGACTGTTAGGAGATGGGGGCTTTACACAGCCAAGATCTATCAATCGCTGATACAAAATTATGACTTGCATTTAGACCTTAGTTCAATCTGCTCCATATAAGCTCGGCCAATGTTTGAAGCATCGAACAAATGGGTTACAATTCAACAGTCAGGCAGAGATTCGTACCAGAGGTCCTTAAGTTATAAACATAGATATACACAATTGCGTAGGTAGTGATGGTGGCATTTTGCAGGGTGATAGAAGTAACACGGTACCGAGCCACAGCAAGAGAGGGTAAATAACAATGGCATAATGTCAGTTAATAAGGTTTATATTACGTTTTTATTCCAACAAGCTTATAATTCCTCCAAGCTACATACTCCAAAATCATAATATGCTACTAATTTTCACATAGTTCTAAGCTCCAGCATTCCAATACTCCTATTTAATTTCTAGCAGACGTACTAAAATTTATAAAATCTAGAAATATATTTGTAAATAGTCATGAAAAATAAAAAAAAGGAATGAATGAAAGCACGCTGTAACTAACAAACTGAATCAACTCCAAAATACTCACCTCATGATCATTCCTTTGAGCGCCAGGGACTTCGAGGGCTTCAACATCGAAAGAATCAATCCTCGGACCCGTCCTAATCAGCTTCTTCTCTGTATAATCCTCGTCTTCAGAATCATGCAGCGCCAAATCCCCCTCGCCACCGCCGGGATTTCCGTCGTCATCAATCTTGCACCCTTCCTCGTCCTGATACACCCACCGAAACTCCATTGAGTTCACCGATACCAACCCTCCATTCGATCTCCCCTCCGCCATTTGCGACTGTACATACACGTATCTCTATACGTGTATATACATGTATGTAAATCCTGTTTGTATTGTGCTAAGTTGATTATGTGAAATTGATCAAAAACAGCAACAGAGTGTGGATCTAACGGACGCTGTGGTAGAAAGTACGCAACAGCTGGTTCTGGGGAATGGATTCAGCGAGTTGGAAAATATTTCAAGGTATTTTATTGGGAAATTGCATTATGGCCACTAATCTTCTGCCAAAGTCTCATCGAGATCACTAAACTTCAATTTATT
>CAIGRF010174301.1:4604-21647 GCA_903798235.1 Fraxinus ornus
TTTCTTCATCCATTATGTTCATCATTATTTTAGGCTCGTAACAAGGCTCTGATACCATTTTGGCACTAGGGTATCACAACGGAATTTTTTCTAATAATTTTGTTGGTATTTAAGTGGTCTTAAATAAGTATTTAATAGATCACAATAAAATGAATAAAATTGACTATATTTTGTTAAAGTTTTTTCTTCGCTAATTATATCTAGTTCGTCAATTCTTCTTTCTAAATTAAAAATTTTCTTTTGTATTTCTTTCTCAATTTTAATTGCTTGGTTATCTATGTAAGTATTTTTATATTTTAATTTTGGATCCAAATATTCTGTAAAAAATTCTTTTAGATCTTGTCTTTGGTAATTTAATATACTATATGTTGTAGTTCTTAGATCAATAAAGTCTCGTATAATATTTGGAGTTAAATTTATTAAATATTCTAGGTTCATAAAAATTTTTGGGACTTAATTGAAGTTTTTCTTATAGTGGCTCTAGTTGCAATTCTTTTGTCAAAGGGTATTTTAGGGATTTAACTTGGCTGTAAATTTTCTGTAAGCTTAAAATTCTGGCAAAGCGGAACTATCATTTTTTCGAAGGCCTCGATTTGTCACTTTACATCAAATAATTTTGATTTTTTTTACTTAGACCGACACAGTGATCAATCACATTTTTCTTAGAATTGTTAAAAAAAAATAAGTTATGTAGCCAATTGTTAATTAAATTTTTTTATGGACTTCTAATACTTATATTTTATATTTTTCAATCAATTTTATTGATGTGTATTCTTGGGTTCCTGCCGTAAAGAGCATCTCAGCCGACTTATTTCTTAGAAAAATGGGTTCATTTTTAGCTAAATAAATTATGTTCGTACTCTATAATTGTATTTTTATTGAAGACATTTCTATCAATTTCAAGTTTTGATCTCACTTCCAAAGAAATCAATGACTTGCCCTAATTTGATAGTTTTGGATTTTAGGAATATTGAAATTCCTTGGTGGATTTTTGTTTTTATGAAATTATTTGTTTTCTATTGTGATATTTGGGACTTAACAATTTACCTATTACAATTGATTTTTTTTTTCTTTGCAATTAATATTGGGAATACACAAGCAATTATTTATTTTTGAGTTTCATATCAAAAAATCATGTAAAATATTTTAAACGAAAATCTCCATTTTCAATTGATGAGCAAAATATTAGTGAATCGAGTATTCAAGAGAAAAAAACGTTTGATAAAAAAAAAAAAAATTTAACTTAATTTTTTATCCCAAAATAAAAAAATATCTGGCTTTGTCACGGTATGGTCGTGAACAATTAATATTTCGATTAACATACAATATAGCCTTATGTACTAATAGTCAAATTTTGCATTTTACTAACGAACCGAAGGCACATATGCACATACACAAAATAATGAAATTCCTTTCTATAGAAATAAATAAACTCTTTTACTTTTTCAATAACAATTGATATGTTTATCTTATTACAATAAAAATCTAATACTTTTGGAGACATATCTCAACATACGACTCTTGTTATTTGTTGTTAAAATGTTAACATAGTTTGGGTTTAAATTATTTCTTTGATAGCAACGCAAAAGATTTCATTAACATGCATAATTCTAAAAGAACCGTGCTGCAGGTGCAGGAATTCAAATTCATATAACAAACAGAATACACACGGTGCAGGAATTCAAATTCATATAACAAACAGAATACACACGGCAGTGGGTGAGTGGGGGGGCTTTTTGCCAACATTTTAATTACATGGGGCCCACCCCCAATGTGAGTGAAATTCAAAATTCTGTATCAATTCTATTTTTTTTTTCTCTGTACTTACAGCATTTTTCTTCCTAAAAATATATAAAGATCCGAGAGATCTCCAATGAATATTCAGCATCGGATATAAAGGTACAAATATTACAGATTCTAGAACAAGTTTACTCAGCAAATCAGCAAAGACAGAAGAACACATAGTCAAGAAAAAGAAAGGAAGTATGTTGTTCGGGGAAAGCAACAAAATTATCCCAACATCACCAATAATAAATACTTCTCCGGTAGGATGGAAGGAACTGAAGACATCTTAGCCACCAAAAGAAAATTCCAACACTAAAGCTCCCATTTTGAGTGGATTTAACTTCTCATCTACTGCTACTGTATTCTAAATGTAGCCCCCTACATGCATGATAAAATTGGATCTCCAAATTAATATCTCTGTTCTTACTTTTATCATCTCTATAGTTGTAATGTCGTAGCCACTAGGATCTTTTCTTAATATACACCGAGTATTGATAGCAATCAATGAAGCACACTGCATCGCAAAAGGGAACAAAAATCATGTAGCAAACTCATTGGAGATGGATTGTCCCCAGATGTTAAATGGCCAAGTGTTAAAACCTCATTCAACAAATACATCATCCAAATCAAAAATAGTAAAAATTTAAAGCTTTTGTTTTGGATACTGTTGAGATTCAAATCAGAAGTTAATTGCCAGATCAAAGAGTTCAATTTTCATTGATTTTTATTTATGTTACAACATAAAGTCCCTCATAATTTTCCCACAAATTAAACACAAAATAAAATTATAATCCTCGCCTTCCCTTCTCCCACCAAGAAACAAAACATGTACAGAAAAGAAAGAACTACTGTTATCCTATCATACAATTTCCCAACAATAAGTTTTCAAGAAGCTCAAGTGTTTCAAATGAATGCGCATATAGCAAACCAAAATTTACAAAACCTACTAATTTTTCCCTGCACACTAGTATTTTTTCTCCCCACACCTGTGACGACCCGAATCCTTGACTATTCAAGTGTCGCCAAATAAAATTCGATTTTTTTTCTTTTTTATTTTTCATAGGGACTTAAATAATAACAAGAAACGATTTTACTCATTAAGTAAATAAAAAGCGGTTTGAACTTCAATAATTAATTGCAAAATCTTATTATTAAAGAATAATGCATTGACATAAAATGTCTAAAAAATGAAACTTAAAAGTTGTGTTTCAAACACAATATAATTTATTAATCCTCACTTGTTGCCATCTCCACGTTGACTGCCTCGAACCATCAATTTCGTGAAAGGGGGAAATATCATAAAGTGAGATTTATAAAATCCCCATAAGTACGCCATGAATTATTATCGTGTATAACTTAAAAGAGCATAATAATCATAATCAACATAATAGTGACACAAGAATTTTACCGAACATGGGTGGTAAGAATTCTTATGTGTAGCGCTACTAAACTCCGATTTCCTTAACATAATCATAATCATATTGTATTATATGGTACCTATAATAATTTTCTTGAAACATAATAATAATTCAAACATAGGTAGCGTACTTACAATGAAATTTAAAAGAAAGAGTAATAGAGACCGAATAAAATTGCTTGATTCCTCTTACAATTTCTACCTCGGCTATGTGTGTGTATATGTGTATATTATTGGGGCTGAAAAAAAATGTGTGGTAACATGTGAATGTGAATGAGGGGCTTAAATAGGACATGACTAGGCATGCATCATTAAGGAAAAATCCATGATGGTGGGAAGGCTATTAATTCTAGCATTGAAATTGTTCCTTGAAATTTGTAAAATAAGCAAGAATCTCTCCATCATTCCTCATGTGAATACTACATTCTATATACGCATGCATTCACACTACACATTACCATATGTTTTGGTCAATCATGAATATGACAAAAATATATATCAAGGGTTTTTGTACAAGGGTTTGACCAAACATTCAACCCTTTTTTAAAAGAGCAAAATTTGTGAGAATTAGCATTTATACTAAATTTGCTACAACGTCCTAGAAGGTGGATTAACCCTCGAATGAGCCTCTAACTTTTCAATTCTCATGATTAGACCAAAAATTCGGGTGCTGGTGTTATAATCTACTCTCCTAAAAATAAATTTTGTTCTCGAGATTCGTCGAAAAGTTGTGGGTACTTAGCCCGCATTTCCACCTCTCGCTCCCACGTGGCCTCTTCAACCGAGTGATTGTGCCATTGTACTTTCACTAGTGGGATCACTTTGTTCCGCAGGGCTTGAAATTTCTAATTAACAATTTTATCGGTACTTCTTCATAGCTTAAACTTCATTATTATTCAGTAGACTGATGGTTGACCACATGACTCGGATCAAGGAAGTACTTCCTAAGCATTGCATATGGAAGACGTCATGTAAAATTGAAAGTTCTAGAGGTAATGCTAACTGATATGCGACGTTCCCGATACGTTGTAAGGTCTTAAATGGGCCAATAAACTTTGGTCTCACTTTACCCTTCTTACAAAAACATAGCACTTCTTTCATTGGCGCCACTTTAAGGAATACCTTATCACCAGCTGAAAATCCCAGACCATTTCCCTTTTTATCTGCATTACTCTTTTGTCTATCCTGGTCAATTTTCATACTGGCGTGAATTTTCTAAATTGCATGCACCGTTTGTTCAATAATCTCTGGCCCCAAAATCTCTCATTCACCGACCTCATCCCAATGAACTGGTGATATACACTTTCTCCCATACAATGCTTCATATGGTACCATTTCAATTGAAGTGTGGTAACTATTGTTGTATGAGAACTCAACTAATGGTAAATGCTTCTCCCATTGTCCTCCAAACTCGAGTATACATGTCTGAAGCATGTCTTCCAATGTTTGAATTGTCCACTCAGATTGTCCATCTGTCTAAGGATGGAACGCTGTACTAAACTTTAGTTTAGTTCCCATAGCTCGGTGTAGACTTTTCCAAAATCTTGATGTGAACCTTAGATCTCTATCCGATACAATAGAAACAGGTACACCATGTAACCTTACTATCTCATTCACATATAACTACGAGAACTGGTCCATAGTAAACATCATCCAAACCTGCAAGAAATGAGCCGATTTGGTGAGTCGATCCACTATGACCCAAATGGCATCTGACCTCTGCTGATCTTTGAAAACCAATCACGAAGTCCAAAGTTATATACTCCTGGGACTTCCGGTAGTTCAAGTAACCCTATTGGTCGCTGGTGTTCGACCTTCACTTGCTGACATACTAAACATTTCTTGATATATTCAACTATATCCCTCTTCATGCCTTCCTACCAAAATACTGCTTTCAAATCTTTATATATCTTTGTGATTTTCGGGTGTACTGAATAAGGAGATGAGTGAGCTTTCTCTAGAATCTCTCTTTTCAATTTTTCGAAATCCAGCACACACATCCGTCATTGATAATATATGCTTTATCTTCAACTATAGTGAAGTCCTTCCATTTTTCTGAGTTAATCTCAGACTTGATATACTCAAAAGCCTGGTCACCCTTTTGATGTCTTTTAATTCTATCACGGAGTGTGGATCGGATAGAGAGAGCTGCTACTCGAGTGACCACACATGGCTGAGCGGTGACAACCTCGAGATTTAATCTCTTAAATTCTTTCCATAGTGGTTCCTGTGTAGTCAACATAGCTAATTGACTTGCCGTTTTCCAACTCAAGGCATCAACTACCAAATTCGCCTTGTCTGTGTGATAATGAATTTCACAATCGTAATCCTTTACTAACTCAAGCCACCTTCTCTGTCTCATATTCAACTCCTTCTGGGTGAAGATGTACTTGAGGCTTTTGTGGTCCATATAAATGTCACATTTATCTTCGTAAAGATAATGCCTCCAAATCTTTAATGCATAGACCACCGCGACAAGTTCTAGGTCGTGCGTGGGGTAGTTTTGTTCATGTAGCTTTGATTCTCTCAATGCATAGGCAACCACTTTGCTGTGTTGCATTAAGGCACATCCCAAACCTTGCTTCGAAGCATCACTATAGATCAAAAAACCACCTGACCCATTCGGTATGGTTAACACTGTGGCGTTCACCAACTTCTGTTTCAATTCCTTAAAGCTCCATTCACACCTCTCTGTCTTGTCAAATTTTACACCCTTGCATGTTAACTATGTCAACGATCCTGGTATTTTGGAAAATCCTTCAATGAACCTCCGATAGTATCCTACTAAGCCTTAGAAACCTACAAATTTCTCCTATATTGGTTGGCCTTAACCAATTTAACACTGTCTCCACTTTACTAGGATCTACCACTATCCTTCGAGCCTTGACAATATGTCCAAAGGATACTACTCGCTCCAACCAAAACTCAAATTTTTTGAACTTGACATAGAGTTTCTCCTTCTTCAAAACTTCCAACACAATCCTTAAATACTCCTTATGCTCCTCATTACTTCTTGAGTACATCATGATATCATCGATGAACACGATAGCAAACTGATCCAGATACTTGTGAAAAATGTGGTTCATCAAATCCATAAAGACTCCAGGAGCATTAGTTAGCTCAAATGGCATAACTAAGAACTCGCAGTGTGTGTACCGAGTTCTAAAAGCGATCTTAGAGATATCACTGGATTTGATTCTTGGAAAACACCACTACACCTCTGAGCTGATCAAACAAAACTTTAATCCTGGGAAGATGATACTTATTCTTGATAGTGATTCTATTCAATTCTCCGTAATTGATGCACATCCTCATAGATCTATCATTTTTCTTAACAAATAGTACCGGTGCTCCCCATTGCGATACACTAGGTCGGATGAAACCTCTTTCCAATAGTTCCTCCAGCTATGCCTTCAGTTCTTGTAATTCTTTGGGTGCCATTCTATACGGGGATTTGGAGATGGGTGATGAGCCAAAAATAAGGTCGATTGTGAATTCTACCTCTCATTCTGGCGGCATGCCACTCTTCGAGAAAGACTTCTGGATATTCACATACCACCCTAACCTCATCGACTGTCAATTTGTTGTTCTCTTCCTTACTTATTATAGACATTAGGAGTCCCGTAGTTCTTTCTAATTGGTACAACCCGTCGGGCTTGCAATGCAAACAAGATGTGGGGTAATGGTCTACCTTCAGCTACAGATAATCGAAATTCCTTTTCCCCGGGTCTTTGAAAGATCACTTCTTTTTCCAAGTAATGAATTATCATGTGATTCTTGGATAGCTAGTCCATTCCAAGAATCACATAGAATTCGTCCATATCTATACATATAATTTTGTTTCCAATGATCTACCATCAATTTCTATTCTTTTCGTTCTAACTATGTGATTAGTATTCATTATATCCCAGTGGGCATCATCACTACTAAAGGAAATTGTGCATATTCAACCATAACATCTAGTTTACATACAAACTTAAGGTCTATAAAGGAGTGAGTTGCACCAAAATCTATCAATACATAAGCTAGTAGGTCGGATATAAGGACTTTACCTGCCAAGACATTAAGATTCTGCCCTACCGTTTATAAACCCTAGCATGTTCGCCTGGTGCATGGCCTTATCTATGCTGGTTGTTTCCCTGTGGCCTCTGTTGATTGATTACATGTGGTCTCTATTGATTATTTCCTTATGGCATTTGCTGGTTGTTTCTCTGTGGCCTCTACTAGTTATTCCTGTAGTTTGGGCAATACTAAGTCATGTGTCCTTGTTCTCCACACCAAAAACATGAATTTGTCCCCAAAAAGCAAACTCCCTGGCGATGTTTCTAGCATTTTTCACTGCGTGAGTAACTCTAGTTGCCATTTTATGTTGAATTTTCTTTGCTCTTCTTGATATAATCTTGTTTCCCTTTGCCCTTGTTATCCACCCACTTTCATTTCTCTGACTGTCCATTATGGTGCATTTCGTCCCCACTGGTGTGGTTCTTGAAATCTACCAATTGTACCTTTGACAACTCATCATGATAGTTTTCAAGATGAAGCACTATGACAGTCTATTTCAAATCACCCCTCAAACCCTGCTCAAAACGTCTCACATTCTTCTGATCTGTATCTACAAACTCAGGAGCATAAGAAGCCAACTCTTCAAATTTTTGCTCGTACTCGGTCAACGTCATTGAGCCCTGAGTTAAAGTGAGGAACTCATCCTCCTTCCGATTTTGGATACTCATGGGGTAGTACTTTTTCAGAAAGGCATCCTTGAATTCATCCTACATCCAAACATGACCAAGAGCCCTTGATCTGGCAGTGGTGTCCCACCAACGCCTAGCACATTTACGTAATATAAAGGTATTACATATCACCCTTCTAGGTTTCGAGCAGTCAGTGAGTTTAAAAATTCTCTCCATACCCACAAGTCAATCATTCGCTTCCAAGGAGTCCTACTACCATGAAAGATATGAGGATGCTGTTTCTTGAATTGCTCACCACAGCAGCAGCGGTCCTAGTGTCGGGGGCAACTTCATGTTGTTGTTCTGGTTGAGGCGACGAAAAAAATGGTGGTGTTAGCTGTTGAGGAGGTAGTGGTGGCACCACAGCTTGCGCAAAAGTTTGCATCAAAGCGAGAAATTGCTGGGTAAATTGTCGATCAATCGTATTAGGCTGAAGCTGAACAGGGTGTGTGGACTCTAGGGTTTTCTTATTGATATATTTTACTCCTACTGCTTTGGGGTGCCATAAACTTAATTAAATGATAGTAACTATTTAAAGTTAAGTCAATTTGAGGAAATGAAACATAAAGGAATGGCATGCTTTATTTATAAACATTCATAAGTTCGTATAAATGATGGACCACCAGGCATACCTAGTGTCCAAACAACCAGAGATTTAAAAATTGAAAGGCATCATCTAATAATTCTTCCCAGTATCTTCCCCTTGATTCGCCTCCTGTTTTTCCTCAGGTTTTTGTTTCAGGTCAATCACAGAATACACGCATGGTTATATTCTTCACTCTGGTCATCTTCAACATAATTTCCCTCGTAGTCAACTTCGGGTATGGTTATAACGTTGCCCGAATTGGGTTCATAGCTGGCATCCCACTGGTATACCTAACGTCTTCACGATTTACCCTCCACATTTCCCACATACATCGGATTAATAGATCGGGAAATGTCTGATAGTCAAAAGTCTCTTCGATTCCTTTGATAAACTGCCTCCACTAAGGAGTAAGGGTTTGGTCAAGGTGATACACGATCTCATCCCTATGAAATTGATATCCATTAGCTCTTGCCCCTTGGTAAATCTTTTCCATGTCATCTAAGTGTTGTATCAAATAGTGGTTCGGGTTTCTCTTGTAATTTCTATGCAACCAAGTAAAATGATTGCGCCTCTCAGTTCGATTGGTTTGACATTGCCCACTCACCATCTATCGAAAAGAAAGGAACGTATTTACTTTTCTTTCCAAAAGAACTTTTCAAAAATAATTTTTTTTTTCAAAAGTAGGTAATCGTTGGGAATTTCATAAAGTAAGAGCTTTCTGGGGACATTAGTTTCAATGGAACAGAGTTATTATTATTATTATTTTAGAGGGGGAGTACTAATAATTATCCATAGTTTTTCTTTTGTTTTACACAAAGGTGGTGATAAAGGAATAAATTATTGTACCAGAAGTTGGAATCTTAAGAGAGTGTATTAAATAACCATCCACAGTTTTTCTCTTGTTTTTACAAAGGTAGTGATAAATGGATGAATTATTGTACTTGGATTCATTGTAAATCAGATTTGTGTAATATGTGATTCTACATTATTGCAAAATTAATTTCTAGTTGAGTCATTCCCACTAAGCTTAACATGCATTTAAAATCACATAACTACCATCTTTATGTCTCATGGTTTCTACAGTAGTATAAAATCTAAAATTGAGGTCTTCTATCAATAATATCACATGTATAATATTAAACACTTACAACATTCAAAATTTCATGTTATTATTGGCTTTTATGCATAACGAGCCTAAATAAATCGTAAATAATATTCATATTTTGCCACGATATTCATGATTGCTATTTCACGTAATAAACATGCTTTCATAAGTGAGATGGTATGAATACTTAAAGTGCATACATAGTTGGTTCAAAGAAGTCGAGCCATGGAGGATGGCATAGTGGCTAGTGATTTAGAACAACTTAATTCTCATTTTAAATATCAACTTATTTTCAAAAATAAAAATAAAAATTCATCATAATTATTGGACCTAAACTGATTATCAGATTAAAGCTTTTATATAGTATTATGCTATTTAGATAATAAAGCCCAACTAAATAAACCAATTCAAAAATGCACTCTTATAATATCAAATAAAAACTCAAATACCATATCAAATAAAAACCCAAATTCCATACACATATTCTACACAAAATGGGTCAGCCCATTAATAGGAATAAATTTTTTTTTTTTTTTCAAATCGTGCATTGTCGTGAACAGTGACGTGCAGTCACTGTTCAAGATGAACAATATTTTTTTTTATAACAGAAAATTCGTAAAGCTCAAAATTTTGAAAATATATATTAAGTCTACAAAACTGATTAAAAAAAAAACTATTAGCTCTGATACCAACTATGACGACCCGAATCCTTAACTATTCAAGTGTAACTAAATAAAATTCGATTTTTTTTCTTTTTCTTTTTCATAGGGACTTAAATAGTAACAAGAAACGATTTTACTCTTTAAGTAAATAAAAATCGATTTTAACTTCAATAATTAATTGCAAATCTTATTATTAAAGAATAATGCATTGACATATAATGTATAAGAAAATGAAACTTAAAAGTTGTGTTTCAAACACATTATAATTTATTAATCCCAACCCGTTGCCATCTCCACATTGCCTGTCTCGAACTATCAATTTCCTGAAAAGGGGAAAACTCATAGAGTGAGATTTATAAAATCCCCATAAGTACGCCATGAATTATTATCGTGTACAACTTAAAAGAGCATAATAATCATAATCAACATAATGGACACAAAAGAATTTTACCGAACGTGGGTGGTAAGAATTCTTATGTGTAGCGCTATTAAACTCCAGTTTCCTTAACATAATCAAAATCGTATTTTATCATATGGGATCTATAATAATTTTCTTGAAATATTATAATAATTCAAACATAGGTAGCGTACTTACTGTGAAATTTAAAAGGAGTAATAGAGACCGAATAAAATTGTTTGATCCCTCTTACAATTTTTACCTCGGCTATGTGTGTGTATATGTGTATATTATTTGGACTGAAAAAAAAAAAAAAATGTTTGTGGTAGCATGTGAATGTGAATGAGGGGCTTGAATATGACATGACTAGGCATGCATCATTAAGGAAAAATTCATGTTGGTGGAAAGACTATTAATTCGAGGTGAAACCCAACTGCTAAATAATTCTTAAAACGCTAGTAAATCAAAATTAAAAACTTAATTATCGAGTGCCCACAAAAACAAAGAACAAGAAAGCATAATATTAAACTAAGAATGAGTCCACGATTCAAAAAACCCACCTTGCGTTTGAGGTTGTAGCGACGCCATTCGGATTTGTAATGGATTTTTTGGTCGGCGTCGTCCTGGAATTCTTTGTTGCAGGCGTTGCATGTCAACCCCGGCATCATCTTTCGTTTCTTTGGTATAGGGTTTTGATTCAAGAAAAGTTTGAAAATGGAAAAACCTGAATTGAATTGAAGATAAACGGTTTGTTTTTTTTTTTGATATATATAGTTCGCGGAGGTTGATGAAGCGCGACCATTGGTAAGAGCTTGCGCAAGCGTTTACGAAAATCACAAAGTAGTCCGTAATCTATGAAGATTGGTGCAACATCGTCCTCAACCTAAAACTTGTAGCAAACTCGTTGCTAACATATATGGAAAATGTCTAAAATTTTGCTAATATGTTGGAATCTGAAGTTCACATATAGGCTGCAACTTCGTGGTTGTGGGTGTTGTCGTTCAAGGCAATGAGAGCACGATTGTCGTGAAGGGAGGTTTTACCTCATAAGAAGTCGTGGTCGTAATCCTTCATTAGAATCTTATTCTCACCAAAAATAGTGACCTATAAATTAGTTGAGTAAAATACTCGTCAAGCTATTCAAAGTCCGGGTCGTATTTTAGCCGTGCACCAATCCCTCTTTTTCTAGTCTTCTATTTTTTCTTCAATGTACATAGTGATGCTTACCATTTTGCTCCCTAGAAATGTGAATCAAGTAGCTAGTCCACACGCTTGCATCATTTGCTAATGTAGTATAATTCACATATTAAGATTGATAGTTTTTTACCAACTAAAGTTTTAAACATTAGGATCTATTCAGACTAAGCCCGATTTCATTTCGCTTAAAATTAGATTTATAGTAAATTTTAATATATATTGATAAAAATGTGTGAGTGAAAAGTTTTGAATCTCATAAAACGTGTAATTGAAAATAAGTTTTAAAAAAAAATTATAAAATATGGGGACCAAACGTGAGCTAAATACTTCTACTCTTACTCGTAACTTAGATCATTTTTAGATTATTCATTTTAGACTAAAAGTAACAAATTAAACGTGATGAATAATTTGAACATTTTCAAGAATCTCTTTATTTATAAAGAGCAGGATTATGCATTATAGAGAAAATAAATAAATTTAAAGTGTAAAAAATTTATGTACTCCAACCATACTCTCTATTTTGGCTCTTTAATTTGCTTTTCTCAAGAAATATTTATTGATTTTTTTCTCGTATTTTATTTAATATAATTTTTTATATGTCAATGGTCAATTAATTTTAATGTGTTTTAAATAATTTAATAAGCAAAATACATTTAGAATAGATATTAAGTTTAGCTCTTTAAATTCGAATAATCAAACATACTCACTACTTTAAAAAGTTAAAATTGAGAGTCTCTTGAAATTTACTTTTAAGCATTAATCCTTTAAAAAAAAATATATTTTGTATTTAGAGAGTCACTTAAAAATACTCTTACGAAACAAAGGGAACATAATAAGTTAATCAACGTATACATACATACACATACGTGTGGTTTGAGTTGACCAATTGAAGCCTATGACTCTGCATCATTTCCGCTCATATAACAAATGCCCTATTTGGCTACTAATAATCTTTTATTTTCCCATTCATCAACTTTCAAAGCAAAAAAGCTTTCATCATTTTGCTTTATACAAGGTGATCTCTCTCTCTCTCTCTCTCTCTCTCTCTCTCTCTCTCTCAATTTTCAGATATTTGATTTCTTGTTCTATAAACTTTTATGGTTTGTGTTTAATGCATATTAAAATTGATAAGACACGAACTTAGAATTGCAGAGAGTTGATACATCGATTAATAATTCATAGGTAGAGTCATTTGTCTGCATGTTATATGTAAAAAAATAAGCCACACAACAGAACGAAAAGATATACGACATAGAAGATCATGTCATTATCGACTGTGGGTAAGGAGAGATTCGAACAGGGGCGGAGGTAGATGGGGCCAACTGGCCTACCCTGTCACCCAACCCATATGGAAAATTTAGAATAAATTGTTGAGGAAATTATGTCACCTACCTATTTTTTAATAAATATTTAGAATATTCTAAACAACTTTTTTTTTTTCACTATAAATATTGTTTTTATATAGTAAAATAGAAATGTGGAAAATTAACCAAATCATAAGTCATTCATTACTTAGCTAATTTTACTACAACAAAAGCTCTTAAATTACACTACAACAAACACGCCCTTAACATGTCAAATATATCACAAAATCCCTAAAATCGTGAACTTGCGTATTCCAAACCAAAATCTCCACCAGATCGTCTCCCTCGAATCACCGACCAAGAAATTCCCAAAACTTAATCACCAATTTGTTCTTCTACAATTCTACTACAAAGAATGATACACATCATATTGCACATATCCACCATTTGATTCTCATTTTCCCTTAATTAGAACTTTATTGCTTCTGTGCAATTTATATATTTTTTGAAATTTAATGACAATATGTAAATCCTACTTCTTTTAACAAAAAAAAACACATTCACTAAATATTTGATTCTCTGTGTATGGATATATATCATGGGTGGATATGTTTCAGAATTTTATTTTATTTTTTGATAATGTGAAAATCGTAATGAAGACACCATAATTTGTGTAAGAAAATCTGCATTCTTGCTTCAATATAATTGTGCCTTGATAATTTCTGGAAATTTAATTTATTTCATAATGGTGCATGTGTTTGTGTATGCAATCGGAAATCTATTTAAAAAAATGATTATTTCTTGCCATCATCAGTTTTTTGAATTGCTTATTCAATATGGAAAATGGCATTAATGGAGAAGGTGTAATAGGTTGAATTTAACAGAATGTGGTGGATGCTCTATATTTAGAGAGGAAAGTATATGTAAACATATTTAATGTCATCTAGTATTTTTTTTTACTTTAATAATGTAACATAGTAAATTATGAAATCTTTTTTTGTAATGATGCAGATACAAATTTTTCCGTAAATTGTTCAATTTTGATCCAAATATTTGTGTTAACTCAACTCTAATTTGAATCACAACCCAAGTCCAATACTCAATTATTCAAATTTTGTTAAAGAAACTACAATTATTTAATACACTTTTCATAATATTCATGAAATGTGAATGTCTTATTGTCAATTTAAGCATTTTATTTAATGCATGTTTGACTAAATTTATTTATGATAATTAAGTAAGTTTTATAATAGAAAATAAAAATAAATTACCTATTAATAGTTAGAGACAATGTATGTTTTGATAAACTTAAAAGAAATTAAATTTTGTATTTCTACGTATGTTTTCATTTATTACTTATTCAAATTTACAAAATAAAAATAAAAAAAAATTTTGTTTTGATCATGAAATAAATGTTATGATCAAAAGAAATAACTTGATCTAAATTTGATCTTGTCAACAAAAAGAATATTTGTTAAAATATATTTATTTATTATATAAAAGTATATTCTTGAAATTGAACCAAACATGGTCATGAATTAAATCTAATTTCCTTGTACCTTCATAATTCTTAGTCAATTTTTCTCACTTTGAATGTGATTCCTCACTCACTATGAAATAAATGATTTGGAAGATTGAAGTCCACACCAAATAGTATTTTGAGACAATAAGAGATCATGTATCATTGATTGCTTGTTTCGACCAAAGCTTAATGTTGTTTGGAAAAACTGATTGTCAAAGTTATTTAAAATAGTATTCATTAAATAATTTCTTAGTTTTTTATTGGTGGATAAGTATCATTTGCTTATTCCGATCCTCATTTGGTGAATTTATATTTTTTTAATGCTTAAGAACATATAAAAAGATCGAGTGAGACATCTAGACTTCTTTTATTTTATTGACTATCGTACACTCTTTGTCGTGAATGTCATGAGTTTAGCCTCTTATGGAGCGAGTTCATTCGAATTTTTTTAAATATCAGCCCATTCTAACGTTATTTTCTGGCTCGGCCCCTATCCAAATTTAATTATTTATGTTACAAATATGTTTCTTAAATGCAGTCTATAGAAATTGCCATTCACATACGAATGGCAACAGGAGTTAGAGAGACTGCTCCTGGAAAGGAGAAAAGGGGAATTTCCCCTTCATGCCCCAAAAAAACTCCCTACTCAAAGCCAAGCTCTCCTGATATAACTGCATTAGATAAACAAGTTCCAAATTATCTCAAGCCTACAATAAGTTCAGGTCTTGATGCTTCTAAACAGTTTGGCAAGAAACCGTCTTTGATTGACAACGCCAACAAGCCTAACCTTGCGAGAAGAAGATCCTTCGACGTGCCTCCGTCCCCTTCCCGTACTCAAAAAACACGAGTTTCGCCTAGTCCTACTCTTCGATCTTCCTCATTTTCGAGTAAAACAAACTCGACTTCGCATAAATCTATCCTGGGTAAGTTGTTAAAGATGCCGACAATGGATGTCGGAAAATGCTCTTTTGTTGCTAGACCTTTGAGTGCTACCAAGAAAGGTAGCCATAGCAATAAGAAACAAGACACTGCAAGGAGCGGTTCAATAACAAAGGAAGTCACTAGCCTTGATAACTTTGATGCATTACAAGTCGATGTAGGACAAGATGAACAAGAATCTTCAGTTACTGATACTAAATCTGAAGAGACGGTGCAAGATTTGGGACATGAGATTTTAGTAATGGAAGATAAGGAACCTGTAAGTATTACAAGGCAGGCTGAACCAGAGAACATCCTGGATGAGGATGCTGTGACTATTGAGTCGTATACGGTTCCAGAACAGCCATTTGTCTCCCTTGAAGTTGAGATGAAAGAATTACGAGAAGACAAACCGAAGACTGAAACAACTACAGGAAACCAGCAGGAATTAGAAGAACGCTTTGAAAATGAAAACAATCACACAGCATCTGATGAAATTCTTGCGGATAATTCAAAACCGGAAATTGAAGATAAGGAAGGAGCAAAATCATTGGATGGAAGTGAAAGTATTGATTCTGAGGAACAAGAAATGAAAGTAGTAATTGAGGAAGTGAAGCCGGAGACTGACAATGAGGAGTCAAAACAAGAAGACAGCGAAAAGAAGAGGGATTCCCCTGTTTCGAATGACATAATTGAGGAGACTGCAAGCAAGCTTCGCGAGCAGAGGAAAAATAAGGTGAAAGCACTTGCCGGGGCCTTTGAAACTGTCATATCATTGCAGGAGCCCATGTGAAAACAACCTATAAGATTAAGTACTCCACCGGACAGAACTGCATATGATAACTGATAACAGATAAACTTCTGTCTTCTTTTTCCTCGAGTCATGTTTGTCCAGTCGAGCACATCTATATTGTCATGGTATGAGTATCCTACAATTTCATGATTCTAATCTTATGGTTCTGTATGAAGCAATACTTGCAGTTTCTCTCTGTCTCCGTCTTTAACAGATTTGCACCAAATTCTACGATTCTTAAAGGTTAAACTGCATGCCTCACGTTCACATAAGACTGAAGGTAGCCTTCATTTGGATGTTATAACCAAGACTTAGGAAGCTTATATTTTCTGATGTTGTCCTCAGAAATTTGAGGAGATAACACACTGAAATATATTATATGTCGATTTATAAATTTATAAATCTTAAATTAATTTAAGCAGTTCTTCAAAAATCCTTAAGCAAACCAATATCGCATGATATAAACTATATCAACTCTAATTAATAAACAAGTTTCCATTTTAAATTATTAATCATCTTTATGATCTTATTATTATCGTGTTTGAAGTAAATAGTTCAAAAATTCTCACATTCTGATTTTACCTACTTATGTCAAGAAATTAACATTTTGTCCCATAAAAAAAAAAT
>CAIGRF010174348.1:11129-22525 GCA_903798235.1 Fraxinus ornus
AACAAAAAAAAAAGAAAAATAATTGAACAAATTGCAACTATTGATCCAAACTTTTTAAAAAGTGCAAATAACCCACCAAACTCCACCTTCTTCCCAAAACATGCCCCCATTGAAAATTGCCTAGTTCGACCACCATACCGCCAACAAAACCACCAGATTTTTACACCACCAACACCTCTCATCCTCTACACAATTCTATACCAACAACCAAAACACGTCAAAAATCGACTGAGGTTTATCTCACCCTTGTCTCTGCTATATACTCCAATCCTACCCTACCTCATCCCTCGTCTTATCTTCAAACTTCAATCGACCTTGCGTCTTGAAATTAAGCTAAAAAATGGCTTCTGCAACCGCACCTCTAATCAATCCATTTGAACGTTGTGCCTCTTCTGTTTCAAGAACTTCATTCTTCCCCTCCTCCAATTCCAAACCCTCATGCCCATTAATTAGACTATCGACTTCTTCCACATGGGGTTCTCTCAAATCCAAGATTTTGCCATATAGGGTGGTCCCACTTGCAAAAACCTCAGACTGGGCCCAACAAGAGGAAGAGGAAGAAAATGAGAAAGATGTGTTGGGGTGGGAAGCTGCTGGAGACATAGAGGCTAGTGGCGCTGGTTCGTTTTCGTGGGAAGGTGAAAGTGAGCAAGAGGAGAATGTGGATGGTGGCATTGTGGAGGAGGGGGTGACTGAAGATTCATATTCTGAGCCACCTGAGGAGGCCAAGCTTTTTGTTGGAAATTTGCCTTATGATGTTGACGGTGAAAAACTGGCTCAGCTTTTTGAACAAGTTGGAGTTGTGGAAATTGCAGAGGTATAATGATAATTGACTTAATTTCTCTGAGTTTGGCATTTGTGGTGGTGGTGCGGTGGAGGCCGCGACCGCGGCAGTTGGTTTAGAGGTAAAATTGTGCGTGGGAATGGTTTTAGGAACATGAATTTCGGTCGATTTTGACGTGTTTTGGTTGCTTGTTGGTATAGAATTGTGTAAGGGATGAGGAGGTGTTGGTGGTGTAAAATCCGATGGTTTTGTCGGCGGTATGGAACTTGACAATTTTCGTTGGGGGGCGAGTTTTGGGAAGAAGGTGAAGTTTGGTTAGTTATTTGCACTTTTTAAAAAGTTTGGGTCAATAGTTACAATTTGTTTAATTGTTTTTCTTTTCGTTTCAATTGAATGGAGGGTAAAATCGTTAAAACATGGTGAAAAGGACCTTCGGCGCACGAAATGTAGAAGGTAGTGGCATAAATGGCAAGAAATGAAAGGTAGGGATGGTATCCACAATACATATCAAAGGTATGGACATTTTGTGTCAATTACCCATTTTCGATAATTTTACTCTAAAAGTTCTTTTAGTCAAATAAAATATTTCTAAAAAATTATACAAGCAATTTCAAAAAAAAATTTAGTCTCATGAACAATTTTTAACTTTTCAAAAGCCTAGCCAATTGAACATTTACTAACTCAACCCAAACACGCTAGGAAGCATCAATTAGTGTCGACTTCTCAGTTTTAACCTAATTATGCACACCCCTTTACTCATTAAATGCAGTTTTGTCGTCGTTCTTAATCCCAGATCTATTTCCAATATTAATAATATCCGGAAAAGACTAGCATGATTTTCTAACAAATCGTGGTAGAGTTAAGACATGAAAAACTTTATATGATCCGATTATTTACAAGTATATATCATCTGCTGTTTTATTGAATATAGTTACGTGTTAAGCATGTTTGAGAGTCGTCAATAATATGTTTAAATTATAAATAAGGGGCCGTCTGGAAGCACTTTTAATTTGATTAAAAGCGATTTTTTTACCGTTGCAGGCCACAACGATAAAAATTTCACAAAATGGACTGAAGAACGTGTCAGAGGAAAATTCCCTTTGTGCCCTCCATTGGTCAAATGTGTCATAACATTTCAGCAACTTTCTGCAAAAGTGAGGACAAAATGGTAATTGAGCCATGTAAATTTATTGAATGACCACAGTCTGCAGACACGTGGCATCAAGTAACAGTTTAAAAATCGATTCTCATTCTCGTGAGAATCCCTCCCAGACAAGGTCTAAGTGTTGGATAAGTGGATGATATTCGTAATTTGATAAAATCTATGTATCAAAAGTGATTTGTCCATTGTAAAAAGGTGTGAAACCGAGACTAAGTTTGAACACGGCCTTTAGAAATAAGTACAAGTGGCGAAATGAGTAATTTTTATTTATTTTTAAGATTAGCCAACTCTTTGTTTGAAAAATAAATAAATCTTACAACCTCGTATCATACGGTGCAAGACACCCAAAAGAAATAACATGTAGACGATAAGTAGAAAGAAGAAATGTAGAGGAAAATAAATGGAGGACCATTTCAAAGCGTTCTTCTCGCGAAAGCCTAGACAGTTTGTTGTCTGTTGGTTGTTGGTTGGTTGAAAAATCCCATAATTCTCTGTAATAAAAATTTACCGAATTTTTGCGTCTGATTATTTTTAGTGAGATAATCGTAGTGAGAATCAGACGGACGGCAGATGGAGAAGGCGATGCCAGTAGATGGCGAAGATAGTAGCGGCATTGTAATAACGGTGGTCGGTGGTGTTATTCTAATTCTTATGCTGCTCTTAATTATAATTCTCATCCTCATCGCCTGTAAATTCAAACCATGGCGCAGCTTCCTCTTCTCCTCCACCTCCTCCTCCTCCACATCCGCTGCCGCCAAATTCAGCCACCCCTCCTCGATCAAGGTCCAACCCATGCATTTGTTTGCGATCTGGTGATTGTGATCACTTTGTTTATCTGTAATTGATTTGAAAATCCTTTAAATTAAGTGCTCATTTCTTGATGACTATGAGTTTTAAGCCATTTGTTTGGTGATTAGTTGTTAATTGATAAGTTCCCCCTTTTTTGTTTTTCATTTGTGTTTGATTTTTTTTTTCCTTTTTTGTTAGTGTCGTTATATAAATTATTTTCCTTTTATTTTTCTGATAAATTCGACTCTTCAATTGATTTGGTAATCAGTTTTTACCGGTAAATATCAAGAAATGAATTGGATTAAAATAAGTTCGATGTTCGAGGGGACTTATTCTTATGGGGGCTTTGAAGGATTTTTATCTAGTAGTTTCTCTTTTGGTTTAAATTGTAAAATACTTAGGGTTTTCTAAACGTATGTAACTAGTGAGAACTCATTATAGCTAAGCTGCTACCAATTAAAATGTTGGATATCTTTTTATTTTATGTTTGCATAGTTTGTCTGTATTGTTGTGTTCCTTTTTTCAACCCAATAATCTGTTTTTCCTTTTGGTGGGAATTGTTCTGTCTACTGTTTAGTACATCAACCTTTCGCTTTGATTCTGAAAAACCGAGCATATCAATCTAGTTATGTGACTTCTTGTTAAATGGTGTGATTAAAGGAGGATAGCGTACAGACTGCCTGCTTGCACTGTCAATTTTTTTTCCATTGGTTTATAAGCTCCCAATTTCTGTTAAGACCCTTTTTGTTTAGTTTGTGCTAGTTCTTCTATGGCATGCTAGTTTGGACTAAAAGTACAGTGGACGTGATTTTCGCTTATTTTTCTTCTGCAATTTTAAAAGACGAATGACTTCTTCTCAATCTTCTGAACCATTTTGGCAATTTAGTATCTTTTGGCATAATTGCCCACCTACTCTTCTTCCCCAGCTTGTTTTGGTAAAGCTTCCCCTTTTCTCAAAATGCTAGTTGTAGATGGATTAAAATATGATTTTTTACATAATTTGAAAGCACAAAATTTTAGAGTTTTGGGGATTGATGATGATGGTGTTCTGATGGATTTTTGTTATAGTGCCCTTTTGGTGTTAGATTAGCTAGGGCTTTGTGAGTCAAATGGATCTGTAAGTTCTCAAAGTCCGTTTATCATTTTTGTTTGTGTAGTTCATTTGTGATGTGCATTTCGTTTTTAACTGAAAATGTGTCTCTCTTTAGAATCAAATGTTAGTTTCACTAGTTTTCTATCATTTGATTAAGGTATTAGTCTCCTGTTCTGATAGTTAATAATGGAATCTTCTTGAGGATTTTTAGTCATGAATGGAAATGGAAACTGATAAACTGAAATAGTTTGGAGACCAACCTCTTATTTTTTGTTTGAATACCTTTGCATTTTGTCACTATATAGCAAAAGCTATTTGAATCAGGTCTTCTCTTGACAACTCTTTTGTTGAAGGAAAGGATTATGACAACCCTCTTCATGTGTTGATGGGTATGATTATGCTAGTATTCATCATAATTATCGATGGAGATTATGCTGATCCTGAGTAGATGAAATCTTTGTAAGAATATATTGTTTCTGGAAAAGATGGAGATTTTTCATATGTTGTAGAGTTGTGAAAGTTCTTCATATGGTGTAGAGTTGCGGAAGTTCTCTTGCTTCTTTTTTTGCCTATAGTACCTTCATATTATAAAAGTTGACATTATTGAGTTTCTTAGAAAATCATCATTTAATGTTGATTGTCAAGTAAATTGAATTGACTATGGTTTGAGTCTGAAGTTGAGCTCATTCCGTGCTATCATAATTGATGATCAGTTTTGGTCTTTGCTTGTGCCATTTTTTCTTTCCTCATGCATCCTCTTTACGCTGTTATTTGCATAGGTTGATGACATAGAGAGGCCTCTTATTTCAGAAGATTATGACGTTGTTGAAAGCCAGATCTGTGAGTCCACTAGTTACTCCATTGAGGGGGGTGGCCGTCGACCTCATGCAGGATTTATACCACCCCATTCTAATAGAGTAACACATAAACAAAGGCTCCTGTCGACGTCTCCCCAGCTGACACATAGTACTTAACAGATCCCATTTTCCTTGACGATTTATGATTTTTGTGTAAATTTAATTTGCATCTGACTCTTTAGGAAATATGAAATCTTACTCTTTGCTTGGTCCAGGTGATAGCTTTATTCTTGACATTTCAAATACTTCGGAGGATTCTTTTGTTAGTCAGACGCTTAAGCCTCCACTTGCACCAAGTAAGTTAGCCGAAGAGCGGATATATGACGAGCAAGATGTTAAGTATAGCCCAAAACATGTAGATGAGGACATTTCCAGAGAGTTCATTCCAAAATATACTGCAAATAAGAGTAATTTTCTTCTGCACAGTTATACGAGCTGTAATTTTCTTTGCATCTTTTGTTGGCAAATTTGTAAAACATGTCATCATATTTTTCTTTTGGAAGTGCAGGAAGCATTCTCATGCTGGAGGGAATCTCAGGACCTTCACGTGGTCTTCTTTATTCCATACAATCAACGAATACATCCAAGCTTCCTGTGACTATTGGAAGAGTTTCGCCTGGTGACATATTGTTGAAGGACTCAGAGGTCTCAGGCAAGCATGCAATGATAAATTGGAATGTAAACGTAAGCTTAGAACTTAAATATAGTATGTAGTGAATTATGCTCTCTGCTTCATGTTATTAACTTCCTATTGTTGCAGAAGTTGAACTGGGAACTGGTTGACATGGGTAGCTTGAATGGTACGCTCTTGAATTCCCAGGCAGTGCACCATCCTCAATCTGGAAGCAGACATTGGGGCAATCCAGTCGAGCTCTCAAGTGGAGATATAATAACTTTTGGTACAACTTCAAAGATTCTTGTAAGTACACGTTCCTTTTTTAGCTGCGATTTTATTAGTGTTCTGCTATCAAACGATGTATTTCCATGGCCTTTGCACTTTTCAAAAAACATTAGGCCCCTGTTTGACGCACATTCTTTCAAAACTCATTTTCAACCACACATTCTTTAATAAAATAATATTTTCCATCACATCAATAACTTTTCCTTACTTTTTAACTACATATTTCCCATTATATCACTAATTAAAGTACATTCTTTCTTCAATAATATCCATCAAACACACCCCAGATGTACATTGCCTTACTGGTTAGTAACAGTCGTCATGTAATGAATGTCGTTCAATATGTGCTGAGGATATTACAATTAGTTATTCGTCAAAGCTAGTTTACTTGGGTAGTTTAATCATTGAGGTCATGTGTGGTTTATTATAAGAACTCGGAATACAGTTGGGCTCCGGGCGTTTGTTCAGAATCTTGATGTATAAGATGTTAGTACGACTTTTCATCATATATGACTAGATTTATGTGTATCAGGAGAGGTCTTCCTGAATATTTTGCCTTGCCATTAGCTCATTTAGACTTCATGTTGGCTTATTTTCTTTTTTCTAGAATGACCTAGTAAAATTTATTTTATTTTCTTCATCTATCATTGGAGACACCTCTTTTGCACCTTGATATTTAATTCATGTGCATTCTACTATTCTAACTACACGAGTTAGTCAGACACCTGACGCTATGAGGATTATAGGATGCGTGCCTGATAGTTATATAGGATTCATACTCAGGAACTATATGGAAGACGCTCTTTCTGTTGCTTGCATTAAATCCTCCTCCTTTAGTCTACCGTCAATGTATGCCGCTTCCAATTGTTAGCAAATATTATCATTTCTTATCTTATTTATTCGAGTGTGGTCACACATTCATCTCAACGTCTTAAGTCCGCTACGTTCATCTAAGGAACATTTAAACCTTTAACAGCCAAACACTTATTTGGGTTGTGTTACAGGTACGAAATGGGTTACAAAAGGGTGTCCAAAATTGCCAAATTGCGGCCCCCTATTGGGGGGGCGCCTGGCCCCCAATAGGGGCCGCCATTTGGCAATTTTGGACACTATTTTGTATACCAAGAATTATCCCACTTATTTACATAAAAGCATAATAGGTCTAAAAACAGTCAAAGTGCACCATTTTGATTCATGATCAATTTCGTTGCTACTGTATATTATGAAGTTTTTGCACAGAAGTTCACCTTTGCCTTTCTTTATTTGTTGTTGCAGGTCCAGATAACTACTGAAACAGAGAACCAGATCCCTTTTGGGATTGGTGTAGCATCAGATCCCATGGCCAAGCGCCGGGGAGGAAAAAAGTTGCCCATGGAAGATGTCTGCTATTACCAGTGGCCTCTTCCTGGAAATGATCAGGTTTCCAAATTGAATCTTGTCTTTTGATTTTTTTGCTTACCTAAATGGCTATTAGGTATTTAATTATTGCATTGCAGTTTGGATTGTTTGGCATATGCGATGGACATGGTGGAGCAGATGCAGCCACATCAGTTAGCAAGTTAGTGGCTCATCTCCTTCGACTTGAATTGCTTTATCACCCATAATGGGTCTATTTTAACCTCCCCATCAGTTAGCAAATTAGGAGGAAATATTGTATTAACATTTTTCTTTTTGATATACTACTTCGCATGATGAAAATTGTGAATTCACGCTACCTATAGAATTGTAGCTGTTAAACTTTAGTTGCTATAATCAGAAGCATATTTTTGTCTGTATCTTTTGTTCATGCTTCATGTCATTTTTAATTCTTTGGATCTCTTAGTTCATGTTGGATCTTTTTACTTTTTTTCTGAACCATAAACCGTCATCGATACTATTCTTATGTTATTTATTCTCGTTTCTTATTTTTAATTTTATCTAGAGTAATGCCGGAAGTGATTGCTAGCATCCTGTCCGATTCATTCAGGAGAGAGAAGATTTTATCTCAGTGTGACGCTTCTGATGTCCTTAGGGAAGCATTTTCTCAAACAGAAGCAAGCATTAATCATTACTATGAGGTTTTTACTTGATATTTCTATACTTGATCTATATATTTCTTCAAGTGGATAACTATCATTTTCAATTTCAGTTTCATGTTTTTAAATGACCTTTTAAGATTAGTCCGTGTATTTAAGGGCTTGTTTGGAAGGCAATTATAAACATATAGAAATAAGTGGTGGATAAATGGATAGTATTTGTGGGTACTACAGAATGTGCTAAATTATTTTTCTAACATCTTCTGTACCTACCTTAGGGTTAAGCGACTGCTGAAAATGGTGTCACAAACTTTAGGAAAGCAAACTTGTAAAACCTCATTCTTTGGGCTCACCTTCCTTTACAAATTAAACAAGCATTGGATGCAGACATGAGAGATGGGGACATCATTATTTGGCAAAGCAAGATGGCCTTTTAAAAAGTGAAAACAGAGATGTATGGAATACATGGAGTGCTACTTCTCTTTTCAGTAAGTGAAGGAAAATTCACTTAT
Source organism: Fraxinus ornus (assembly GCA_903798235.1). NCBI lineage: Eukaryota > Viridiplantae > Streptophyta > Magnoliopsida > Lamiales > Oleaceae > Fraxinus > Fraxinus ornus. The sequence goes on from CAIGRF010174348.1 coordinate 19,243, forward strand.
GAATATATTATCATTTCAAAGGACCATCCATCTTATGTAGTCAGATTTCAAAAGTGAGATACGTTATGTAAGGATAGAGCATAATTTTGAATGAAAAAGAATTGAATAACTGAAAGGTTACTGAAGTTTGAACGCAATATGCCCTTTCCACCTCTTTAAGGTGGGGACTGATGATCATGAAACGTTGGAAAGACTAATCAGAGTTTGCATGTGAGCAACATTGTTACATTAGAAACTTAATTTGATCATTACATTGAATTTTCATCTATCGAGCAAATTATGCAAAAGATCAAAAAGATTCTGTGCTAATCCAGACACAATTGTATTCCATTATTGTGGCAACAGAAAAACGAAATTGATTTTAGCATACTAATATCTCTTTTATGATTTGTTATAAAGCTGTACAATGTCATGTAATAATTTAAATCTTTCAGGGTTGTACTGCAACAGTGCTTCTGGTTTGGGCTGATGGTCATGAAAAATTCTTTGTGCAATGTGCTAATGTTGGAGACTCGGCTTGTGTTGTAAAGTACGTTCTGATATTTATCATTCTTATGCTTATTGGTGTATTCTGAAAAAAATATATCAGCTTGAGATCCAACGTGATATTTCCACTGTATATCATTTGGGCATCACTCTTTCTTATTCTTGAGTAATTGTGCTTAATTTTCCAACTATAAGTTGCTATTATTTAGTTCAATTGATGCATTTTTTGTTTTCATCTTGAGTAGTTTCTTTATGAGTACCTGTTTCAACTTTTAATTTTGCAGTATTGAAGGGAAGCAGATAAAGATGACAGAAGACCATAGATTAGTCAGTTCTTCTGAAAGACTGCGTTTTCAAGAAATGGGAGAACCTTTGAAAGATGGGGAATCACGAATATGCGGTGATTAAGATCTTACTTGTGTTGTCTACAAACTTTTCATTGAACGTCGATTGTATACTAACTACATATTTTGTTTCCCTTAAGGTATAAACCTTGCCAGGATGCTTGGAGACAAATTTTTGAAGCAGCACGATGCTCGCTTCAGTTCAGAACCTTATATAAGTGAAGTTGTATCTATACACCAAGAAAGCAGGGGTTTCGCACTATTAGCTAGGTGATTTTTCTTAAACGCCTCATGTTCTTGCTATGTGTAAATCATGTTTCATTTCTAGTCTCTTGGTATGGTATATGCTTTTGGTATGCTTATTTATTCTCGACAATTAAAAGATCCCCCTACTTTAGTTATCTTTCTTCATGGACAGACCATAAATGGACTTCAAATAAAATTGATGCACTAATTGAATTTTTGTCGGACATGTTGATTAAATCGTGGAGTTTCTGTCTTTTTCAATGCAAAGTCGACAGGATATGTTCTTTTGGTAAAATTGACTTGATGGATAACTTACAAGTTACAATGGAACGTATTCAGTCACGTTCCATTGTTTCAACATCGTCTCCTCCTCTCTGAGTCTCTCTTTGGTTGGGAGGAGTGGAAGAATTATGTATCTATATTGTTTATATCAGAGTTAGGTGGCAGCTTCTTTATCGATACTAGTTTTGATGGATGCTTTTGTTTCTTGAGATGTCCAAGTGATCATGCTTTTGTAGAATGAGACATCCCACCTCCAACCCCGTTTGTACCATGCATGAGTGCTTGTGAGAGTGGTGTATAAGCATACTCCATATGATATTCCCCTGTAATGTAAGGGTATGTTAATTCACGATGTATTTCTGTTTTCTGATGCAGTGATGGCTTCTGGGATGTCGTCAATTTCAAGAAGGCGGTTCAGCTTGTATATCAAGTAATTACCTACAATCATTGTTTGTTACATGCATTCGTGAAGTTGGTAGCTATTACTATTCTCAAATCATATTTTGTTCTATACAGACAATGGAGCGAAATGTCATGGATCAAGACAATTCGGCAGAAAAGATAGCAAATATTTTGTTGAGTGAGGCAAGATCCCTTCGTACCAAGGACAATACGTCTATAATTTTCTTAGATTTCAATGTCATCGATAGAATCGATTCTTGTAGACTCGATCCGTAGGACATGTCAATCAGTTTATCTATACAAATTTTATTTCCAAATTAGCATACTTGTATGGATTGTCCCTTTTTTTTTTGGCAACCAAGTGGATAAATGCATCTCCATATCATGATGTTGTATAGGAATGTTGCTAGCAGTCTGGTACAACAGGTTTGGTTCACCTGGTATCTGATCCGAGTGTGTAATTATATTAATTCTGGATATTGATACATCATTTTTAAATTAACATGTCATCTCAAATTTACCTTCATTAACTTGACCACCAACCCAACAAATTGATGATATGTTAATTTAAAATGACGTGTCAATAATTAAATAAGTAAACGACAAATTGGATAGTAGATCTCAGTTCCTCCTTAATAACATTGCTTATTAAAAAGGGTCGCTTATTAAAAAGGGTCATAAAGATGTTTGCCGTTTTCACCCGTTTTGTTTTAAGTAAGTTAAATTCACCAATTGCCATCTAATTTCATATGAAGTTTCACTATTATTTTCACAATTTTCACTAATTTTAAAGGGGGTAAAACAGTAATTTTGCATTATATATATAAAATAATTTTTTAAAGAAATATAACAACTTGTTTAATAAAATAAAATAAAAACTTATTTAAAAAAAATGTTACTTAGGTTTGTCATCCATTTTCCCAAACATTGTTTGCTACAGTAAACAATCTCCACCATATATTCACTCAATAAAATATTCTACACACAAACCAATAAAATTATTTTTCTTTTCAACCACACATTCTTCAAAAAATATTATTCAAAACTCTATTTATTCTTCCAAAATGGGAGACAAACATGTCCTTAATAAAATAAAATAAAAACTTATTTGGAAAAAAAACCTTACTTAAAAAAATAAAAACTTATTAAAAAACGTTTTTAAAATAAAATAAAACCTATTTTAAAAAAAAAATTACTTAGAAAAATAAAATAAAACAAAAACAGATTTAAAAAAAAAACATTTTTAAAATTAAAAAACTCCTATTTTTGTTTTTTTAAAATTTATTTATATATATATAACGCAAGTTACTGTTTTACCCTTTTTAAAATTTGTGAAAATTAAGAAAATAAGGATGGTCATGATGATACTAATATAAAGTTGGGTGGTCATGATGAAATAAAAAAAATTGAGTAATCATGATGACACTAAGGATAAAGTTGAATGATATATTTAACCCTTTTTTTAGTATTTTCTATTTTGAGAAGAATAATGAATTAGCTATGAATTCAGAGTGTGTTTGATG
>CAIGRF010174352.1:0-15693 GCA_903798235.1 Fraxinus ornus
CTTCAAAGCTTGCATAACTAAACCTATCTTTTGGAGTAACATGTAGAAATTGCAGCTTCCTCAATGGAATTTATGAAATAACCACATGGCTCAAATTCAAAATCACATATATTAGATTTTGGAAGGATCCTACTTATATCAGATGAATTGGTCATCAAAGATGCAGAGCTTGAGTCACTCTTGTAAAATATAGAAGCCAGCTCCCTATCCAAACCAGTCGTACGCATCTCCAATGTGTAAACTGGGTAAGGAGATTCAAAAGCTCTTATACAAGAAGTATACACATGCCATTTTTGTTTTTCGTTAGAATTGCCCATAACAAAAGTCTTACTACCTGAACCAAGTTCTCCAAAATAAGTATCTAGAACCGAGAAGTTACGGTGGGGATAAGATTGAGCTTCAGGAAAAATGTAGATACACATCTTCGAAAAGGAGAGTTCGAGCCTCCTTTCGAAATCATCTAAAAACCAGTTGCCGAGGCGGAAGAAGCCCTTTCGACTAACATTGATTAGTCGAAATGACTTCGTCCTCCTCGGCAACTGGTTTTGAAATGAGGCTCGAAATCTCCTTTTATAAGATGTGCATCTCTGTTGAACTTGAAGGAGAGGGTCTTCGATCACTTTCCAAAGCACAATTGGAAGAAATTCTTGAACCTGCCAAGATCAACATTGTTTCTTTACTTTCGAATGAATCTATTGATTCATACCTCCTTTGCGAGTCGAGCCTCTTTGTTTATCCTTACAAGATAATCCTCAAAACTTGTGGGACAATAAAGTTGCTACGATCGATTCTACCTATACTAAAGTTGGTTGGTTCCCTCTCTCTTTCATTGCGAGCCGTGAGATATACTCGTGGAAGCTTCATTTTTCCTGAAGCTCAATCTTATCCCCACCGTAACTTTTTGGAAGAAGTTGCGGTTCTAGATAGCTATGTTGGAGAACTTGGTTCGGGTAGTAAAGTTATGGGAAATTCCAACGAAAAACAAAAATGGGATATGCATACTTCCTGTGCAGGAGGTTTTGAATCTCCTAACCCAATTTACACATTGGATATGTGTATGACTGGTTTGGATAGGGAGGTGGCTTCTATATTTTACAAGAGCGACTTAAGCTCTGCAGCTTTGATGACCAATTCATCTGGTATGAGAATGATCCTTCCAAAATCTAATATATGTGATTTTGAATTTGAGCCATGTGGTTATTTCATGAATTCCATTGAGGAATCTAACGAGCAATTTCTAGAATTCATGTTACTCCAGAAGTTGGGTTTAGTTATGCAAGCTTTTGAAGCAGCTCGTTACAATTTGAAAGAGGTGAATCGGAGCTTGCTGATTGAGAGGGTTTTAGCATGTTTCCGTCCAAATGAGTTTTCTATTGTTGTGCACGCCGACATTGGTGCAATGTTATTTGATGACATTTACTGTCACGACCTAAAGGGTTACTCTGTCAATGAGGAATTCCATGAAGACCTTGGGGAATTTTTAAAACCACACTGAGCACGTGAATGACATTTAACCAGTGTACTAACCTACAACTTAGTCTTTGTTCTAACGGTAAAAGATAACACATGCAGTCTAAGCAAACCCATAGAACATATTATTAGACGCTACTCCTTTTCTGCCCACAATACGTAGTCTAAGCAAACTTCCGGTAGACAATAAAACCGCTAAATCCCAGGTCTTCATGGAATTCCTCATTGACAGAGTAACCATTCAGGCCGTGACAGTAAATGTCATCAAATAACATTGCACCAATGTCGGCGTGCACAACAATATAAAACTCCTTTGGACAGAATCATGCTAAAACCCTCTCAATCAGCAGGCTCGGATTCACCTCTTTCAAATTCTAACCAGCTGCTTCAAAGCTTGCATAACTAAACCCATCTTCTGGAGTAACATGAATACTAGAAATTACAGCTTCCTCAATGGAATTTATGGAATAACCACATGGCTCAAATTCAAAATCACATATATTAGATTTTGGAAAGATCCTTATTATACCGGATGAATTGGTCGTCAAAACTGCAGAGCTTGAGTCACTCTTGTAAAATATAGAAGCCACCTCCCTATCTAAACCAGTCTTACACATCTCCAATGTGTAAACTTGGTTAGTAGATACAAAAGCTCCTGCACAGGAAGTATACACATGCCATTTTTTGTTTTCGTTGGAATTGCCCATAACAAAAGTCTTACTACCTGAACCAAATTCTCCAAAATAAATATCTAGGACCGCAACTTCCGAGAAGTTACGGTGGGGATAAGATTGAGCTTCAGGAAAAATGTAGTTCCCACGAGTGTATCTCACCGCTCATAATGAAAGATAGAGGGAACTAGCTAACTTTAGTATGAGTGGAATCGATCGTAGCAACTTTATTGTCCCACAAGTTTTGAGGATTATCTTGTGAGGATAAATAAAGAGGCTCGATTCGCTAAGGAGGTATGAATCGACAAATTCATTTGAATGCGAAGAAACAATGTTGATCTTGGCAGGTTCTAGAATTTCTTCCAATTGTGATTTTGAAAGTGCTCGAAGACCCTCTTTTTCAGGTTCAACGGAGATACACATCTTAGAAAATGAGAGTTCAAGCCTCCTTTGAGGAACCTTCTAAACCAGTTGCCGAGGCGGAAGAAGCCCTTTCAACTAATATTGATTAATGGAAATGGCTTCCGGTAGACAATAGAACAGCCAAATCCCATGTCTTCATGGAATTTGTCATTGATAGAGTAACCTTCAGGTCGTGAAAGTAAATGTCATCAAATAACATTGTACCAATGTCGGCGTGCACAACAATATAAAACTCCTTTGGACGGAAACATGCTAAAACCCTCTCAATCAGCAGGCTCAGAAAACTCCATTTCGACTAATCAATGTTAGTCGAAAGGGCTTCTTTCCTACTCGACAACTGGTTTAGAAGATTTCGAAAGGAGGCTCGAACTCTCATTTTCTAAGATGTGTATCTCCGTTGAACCTGAAAAAGAGGGTCTTCGAGCACTTTCAAAATCACAATTAGAAGAAATTCTAGAACCTGCCAAGATTAACTTTGTTTCTTCGCATTCAAATGAACTTGTCGATTCATACCTCCTTAGCGAATCGAGCCTCTTTATTTATCCTCACAAGATAATCCTCAAAACTTGTGGGACAATAAAGTTGCTACGATTGATTCCACCAATACTAAAGTTGGCTAGTTATCTCTATCTTTCATTACGAGCGGTGAGATACACTCGTAGGAACTACATTTTTCCTGAAGCTCAATCTTATCCCCACCATAACTTCTCGGAAGAATTTGCAGTCCTAGATATTTATTTTGGAGAACTTGGTTCGGGTAGTAAGACTTTTGTTACGGGCAATTCCAACGAAAACAAAAAATGGCATGTGTATACTTCCTGTGCAAGAGCTTTTAAATCTACTAACCAAGTTTACACATTGGAGATGTGTATGACTGGTTTAGATATGGAGGTCGCTTCTATATTTTACGAGAGTGACTCAAGCTCTGCAGCTTTGACGACCAATTCATCTGGTATAAGAAGGATCCTTCCAAAATCTAATATATGTGATTTTGAATTTGAGCCATGTGGTTATTCCATGAATTCCATTGAGGAAGCTGTAATTTCTAGTATTCATGTTACTCCAGAAGATGGGTTTAGTTATGAAAGCTTTGAAGCACCTGGTTACAATTTGAAAGAGGTGAATCTGAGCCTGCTGATTGAGAGGGTTTTAGCATGTTTCGTCCAAAGGAGTTTTCTATTGTTGTGCACGCCGACATTGGTGCAATGTTATTTGATGACATTTACTTTCACGACCTGAAGGGTTACTCTGTCAATGACAAATTCCATGAAGACCTGGGATTTGGCTGTTCTATTGTCTACCGAAAGTTTGCTTAGACTGCATAGTGGGTAGAAAATGAGTAGCATCTAATAATATGTTCTATGGGGTTGCTTAGACTGCATGTGTTATCTTTTACTGTTAAAACAAAGACTAAGTTGTAAGTTAGTACACTGGTTAAATGTCATTCAGTGCTTGGTGTGGTTTTAAAATTCCCCAACAGAATGAACTTCCAAACTATTTTCGATAATAGATCCATGTTACAAACTAATCTGATCATCGTCATATGAATCGGTATCAGCACTTCAAGCATTTTTTCTTATTAGATATCTGAACATTTCCTAATGTTCATGCATTGCAGGCATGATGCATTTGTAAGTTGTATGGAAGAAAAATGTAAAGAAATAAAAAGGATAATTTTAAATAGTCATAATAGGTATCATATCAACGAAATAGATAAATGCATCCATGGTAAGAAAATACTCATTGGAAAATAGAGATTGATTTCAAAATCTGATTATAACTTCCCAAGGATGATGTTTTGGGATGCCAACACCGAACCTCCATCTTCGGTGATTATAGAAGTAATGGACCTACATTTTCATTTATTTTTTGTTGCAATTAATTTTAAAACATATTTTTTGCTATTTTCCAACTTTTGCACCTAAGAGTAGTCTTCTCAAGCGCACTTAAGATTTTTTTTTTTGTTGTTGTCAGAAGTAGTTGATCTAAGGCCCCGTTTGATAGCCATGATTTTCCATGGAAAATGAATTTTTTTTTTTCTATTTTCCAACTTTTGCACCTGTTTGATAGCAAAATTTTCTCCGGTAATTTTTTTTCCACCTTTCCACATTTTTCAGCTTTTGGAGGAAAACCTTTTTCTTGTTGTTTTGGTTGGAATCGTTTTTCAAAGTTCTTAGGCTTTTTTTTTTCTTTTTGCAATTGGAAAATTTTTTATGAACAATGGTAAAAAAAATTTTCCCTTTAATGGACAATTTTCATGCAAAACAAAGTCAAATGAATGGTATTCGGGACAATTTTCATAAAAAAAAATGAAGCCAAATGGAACCAAACTTTCAACATTTTTTAGGTGAAATTATATCAATCAAACACAATTAATTATAGCTATATCAATGAGCCGAGCCGAGCAAAACCCGGCCAAAAAAAAGAGGCTCGGCCCGGGCCTTAGCAGGTCGAGCAGACTCGGATTTTTTTGTTCTTTTGCAATTTCTTTTTTTTTTTTTAAATATATATTACTTACTGCCTGCAAGGCAGCGCCCAAAATGGGCGCCAGGCAGGCTGCCTGCAAAGGCAGCTATTTTTAAAATGTTCATATATATATATATGGGGTCCGACCCGAGCCGTCGAGCTTTTTTTACATCCCTAATTAATTATAATTTTCAGTAAAATAATTTCTTGGCAATTCTATTTTCTGTAAAACATTTTTTTTCCACCCATTTTCCGTCTTTGCAATCAAACGGATCTTAAGAGTTGATGATTTCTTCAATCACTTGGACAGAAGTCTTGTGAGGCAGATAAAGGCAATAATGAGCGAGGTGTAGTTCGAAATTCAGAAACTTTTCACAATCCTACAGAACATATTTTTGTGCGATTCCCACGAAAACGGTTGTATCTTTCAAACCATAACTCGGAATTGCGCAAGATCTTTCAAAACGGTTGTATTTCAGGCTAGTTTTGATAACGTTTGGTGGGTTTAAATCGTCCTCAAAGTCTGCTGTTCACATTTTTTAGTTTTCTACTGTTCGATTTTTGGCCTCTGCGTATTTGTTTTTCAGTTTACAATGACTAAGAAAGCAATTAATCCATCTATGTCAATGGAGAATACTGTTAATCCCGGATGGAAGTCATCTACTATTCCAGATACTTATTTTAGAGCCAAACCTCACCTCTTTTGTATTTATGTGCTGAGTAAGCAGAGTTTCAGATTTTTCTCTCTGGCATTTCTGGTAAACTTTTGATAGGATGCTACACCCACCATAAAAATTGAAATGGTGCAATCTAATGGTTTAAATTAATTTATGCCAAAAGATGCGACCATCGAAGAGACACATAAGAATATATAAATAGGGCCCTCTTAATTCCATTTTTTTTTCACTCCAAATCAACTCCTAATAATGGATTTCTAATTATTTCTTTCTCCAAATTATGTCATATTATTTTGAGTTTTGTGTTCGATGTTATTATTTGATATCTTCCATTCTAAAAGAATACAATTAAGCTTTGGTTTGCCCAACAAAATCAATATTGTGTTATATTAATTTTAAAAGAAGTGTTGTATCTTGAGAGACGGAAGTCGATTTGATCCTGTTAGCACAAGTGCAGGGGGCGAAATCCATATTAAGTCATACCTTACTTCATTTAATCTCCTTCTAACTTCTAAATTTCAGTAAGTCACAATTTTTGCCTATATTCTTACATAAATGTTGATTTCGGTATAAGTCAAAATTCTATTCGATATTTTACAAATGTAAGTCATGATTTTATCGTCTTTGCATGCACGTATTTTTTGTGAAAGAAATATAATTCATGCAGCAAATTATCCAACACAATCTCACCAGAAATTGGAGAATGTATTTTTCTTAATACCCTTGATTTAAGTTCAAACTTCAAGTAATCTTGTGGGGGGTCAAAAACTGGAGGATTTGATACTGAACTCTGTCAACTCAGTGGGAAAATCCTATCATGATTTGATAATAAGTTTAGTGGGAATCTGCCTGTTGAGTTGGGAATATTTTGTCTCTAGAGGTTTGTTTCAAGTTTTGACATTTGGAGAAGAAAATAGGTTGAAACCATTGATTGATGAATTTGAATATTTAGGTTTTAGCTTAAGAGAGGAAATGACTTTTTTTTTTTTTTAACTTTTAATTTTTTAAATTATTTATTTGGGATGTATTTGTAAATTTTTGAAACATTCGGGACTATAGTTGTAATTAATTCTTTAGGTTTTTCTTCTTTTTCTTTTTCTTCTTCTTCTTCTGCTGCTTCTTTTTTTCATTTAATATAGTATTCATCATTTCATAATTTTTGACTTTGAGAAAAATGAGAGCAAGGTGTGCGATTTTGCGCTCATGTTGGGGACTTTTGCGCCAATCTACCATTTCAAATTCACCCTTCAAATTTGGCCACATTTCCAAATTCCTCAAAAGAGAAATAGAGTAAAAATTAATTATGATACAGTGACCACGTGTCTTCATTAAGTATGTGACTTATCAGAGAGGGTGGAGAAATTTAAGAAGCAAATATACCGAGCATAAGATTATTGTGATATGGTTAAGATTATAGTACCTATATTTTTCTATAAAATCAATATTGTTATGAATGGAACAAGATAATTGCAAGGTGAAATAAAACAATCATTAACATGAACACCAAGATTTTATGTGAAAATCCAAGATGAGAAAAAACCACATACAGATAAGGAAAATCCACTAAATCAAGAAACTGAAATTGTTTACAAGATTTGATGTAATCAATCTAAATCTAACAATTCTCACAAGTTTCTATTGATATCTCGATGTCTATGTTATTAAAAGTATACAAGTTGTGGGATATATATAGAGTCTTAATTGTAGTGTTTTAGATGTGAAAATACGCGGTTTACTAATTTCGACCTTACGGCATATGTTTACGACTTGCAATTGATGCTTGCCGTAAAAATAGACTTTTTATGACACACCTTAAATGTGTGTCGTAAATGATCAATTACTTACATTATTTACGATGTTCGTTATATGCACGCCGTAAATTGTAAAAAAATATCACTTTTTACTATGTGCAAATTAACTCTGTAAATGCTGACGTTTTATTTTCCCTTTGTTTCTTTTTATTTTCCTTTCCTTTCTCTCGTTCATTGCCAAACAGAAGGCGCAGTTCTTCTCCTTCCTTTCATTTCTTCATGCACTGTCCGCTAATGAATGCCGTTCTCTCCCAAATTACCACCCTTTGATCAGTCGGCAACCGTTCAGTTAGTCATCAGCCGTGAGCCCACTAACCTAGAGCCCGTTTGGTACCGATTAAAAATCAATTAAAATTGAAAATATAGTCCTTATTGGATCCCACTCGTCTAATAAAAGTCAACAATAACGACTAATTTAACCCCTACCAAACAGGCTCCTAACAACCGAAGTCAGGATAGCTTTAGGTATCGTTCATTGATTTTTTTAAGGCATTTTTATTTTGCTATCAATTTGCAGGGAAATAATGTGAAATGTAATTTGGGTTATTGGTAAAACTAGGTTCAAATTCGATTGAAATTTAGTTCAATTTCGATTGAAATTTAAGTAAAAATTCGAATGGAAATTTAGGCTATTGGTTTCTCCACACCTTCATCGTGACGTGTGGGTTAGATTATTGAAGTTCCTACGCTGCATCTGTGAGTGTTAAATCAAATGTTTTTTTGTTGTTCAATTTTTCTCCATACAAATCTCTTGCCGTATTATTCTTTTGATTTGGTTTTCATTTTTCGCCTAGAATTGGTAAAAAGACCTGGAATCCATTTTGGAATGTGTGAAATGAATAAAGTCCGTTAAAAAGTGATTTTTGGGTCAAATTTTTTATATGGAAAATGCCATTTTCCCTCTTTCGCAAGATTGTATAATTTCTTTTCATGTGGGATTAGAGCCCAGTTCTCGAAGCCTAAAATTACGTATGGCTGAAGGATTGACAGAGGTGCGGAGCACTTATTGGGGGGCGGTTAATCGAAAAACAATTGCAATTTATTGGCCAAAAAAGGGGGAACATATTGCCTACTTGTCTGAGGATAAGTAATATACAATGCAGTGTTTTTTCAACTGAATCTTAGGCGAATATGCTGTTCATTTTCTTTAACTATCCGAATGTAACCTGGGACAATGGAATTGATTGTATGATGAGGGGAGTTATTAGGTTTTATTTTCTTCCTTTTAGCTGTAGAAAATAAAAGCTTACAATTTGTGAATCATGTATATGCTATCTTTTTATGCCTAAAATAAGTCATAGTATTAGGTGCATTATGCTGTCTTCCTTACTCTTCCCTTGGGTTGCACATTTATTCACATTAAGCACTTAAACTTTTGGGGCTCTTTTTCATCTCCTTTCTTTATTTTTTGGGGGTGAGTCTTGTAGTTCCTGCATATTTGTTTTTATGATAATAGTTTGATGTAGCTATTAGTTATTATAGCTATTGACTATTTTACATTGCTCTGTTGCTGTGTTTTTGACCCGTTGGATTGTTGTTTTACTTGAAATGGAAGCCTTCTTTTAATTTTCTTTTGTTTTAATCAGGATAAGATTAACAGTAAAGGGGTTGAAGGAGATTCCTAGTCTAGGTAGAATCCTTTCGCTTATAAGAATGAACTAGACAATCTGAGGAAAATCTGCAAAAGGCATTGTCGATGACCCAAAGAATGATCTCTTGAAAGATGAAATAATCATGCACTTAGAATGCTAAAAAAAAGAAAGAGCTTGGATTTTATCTTACCATCCTCCTCTGTACAAGCATGCACAATACCTTTTCGTAACAGGCCAAAACTAAGATTGAGAGAATATTTTTTTTATTCAAACAGGCTTAGCATCTTCCCCGTAGTATAAGTGTGACCCATTTTAAGCATCTTTCCAGAAAGTATGAGTATATTTCTTATTACCCCTGAGATTAACTCATGCTACCATCAGCAGTACCACTACTACATTTTGGAACTGACCAAGTCGTTAACTTTTGGATTTGAAAGAGAACATGTGTGGTTTCCCCTTTATTATGGCATAATACAAATATGAAATTAGCCATCTTTGTTAGATTGCATAAGGTTCTGTTGTATCCTTCTCTTGCTTTTTTGAATACTTAGTTTTTGAGAAATTTCCAGTTGCTACCACAGTTACATGTGGAAGTTTCCAACTGCTGTTTTATTTTTACTTCTTTTGTAGTCGTGATGATAATCAGTTCATTGACCTGGAAGAAGTAATCATTCTTAATTGTTCATATAACAGTCTTTTTCTTTCCTGATAGCAGTTGGCCAGAATAGTATCAGTTAAATTACATTTTGTTCTTTGCTGCTGTCATTATAGTCTGTTTCTAGCTAAATTTCTTGGATGCACAGGATATTACAGTTTCATAAATACTATGTTTATTGAACATGCTTTGTGTTTTACATCCATTTAACTTTTGCCACCTATGCCATATTGGAGATGCTACTTTCCCAATACTCAAGCTATAATCTATGTTGTTGATTCAAGTGATACCGATAGATTGGTGGTTGCTAAAGAGGAATTCCATGCTATATTAAAGGTACTTTTTTGTTTATCTTATTGCTCCACCATAAAGGTTCAAGCTTCTTGTTATGTGTTTTATGCTCTGTATTAAAGCATATTTGGCATTTTGATCAATGTCAATTACCAAGCCAAAATAATTAATGCCTGCTCTGCATATTTTATTTGTGTATTTTTGGCTCCGTTTATAGGGAATGGCAACTATCAAGGGACGGTCCATTGGGGTTTTTTATGTAGATGTCAGATCTGTGTAAAAGGTGGTATTCTCAAAATGCAGTAGAGCTTGTAGTTGTCCTACCTCCCTGCACCGCTACTTTTCAGTTTTCATCCAAAATTTCCTTCTGTTGGTTCAAACAGGGAAGACAAAAGAAGAAATTAGCGATTCAATTTACAATTTGCCCCTGCATTAGAAGAATGACAACAGACCTATTCCTAATCTATTTGTTTCCATGAACATCTACATATGATTTCTTAGCATTTTCCAAGTTTTCCCTCTGTTGATCTTGTTAGGGAGATTGCAATTACTTGGTAGTTTGTTCATGTTTCATGTTAGTTTTATTGCTTGAGGGGCTGCCACAAGTTATTTTCTTTAATGCTACAATTGCATGGCCAATGATGGAGTTATCTTGTTATCCGTTGTCATGTAATTCACGTGGACATCACATATGCCATGATGGAGTTTTGTAATGGGTTGTCTTTATGTGTTGATGTTTTATGGCTTTATATGTTAGTATTCTAGTCTTACCCTTAATCATTTTTTTTTTTTTTTTTTGAAAGTATGGTGTTTATAGATGCATTTTTGTTAGAGCTCGTATGCTAATCGAAATCTCTCGAAAGTTTTACTAACAATATACTCAAGTAATTACTTTTCATATGTACTATGTTGATTAGATAAAAGTTAATATGTTTCTTGATATACTTTTGATTTACATGCTCACTCTAAATTTATTAATCATACCCTTATTGTTTCTATGGTGTGCAGGGAGTTACTATTTCGTGAGATAGTTAAATTGTCGATCGAAAAAGTTAACTTTGATATGGTTCAATCATTTTTTTTGTAGTAGTCTTTTGAGAATTGTTGAAATAAACTTTACATTGACATACTGTATTGAACCGTATTCAATATTTTTATTTATCGAAACAATTGAAACCTTAATTATTTATGGATTAATTTTGTTTTGTTATTATTACAGGCTTGCTGGTAATCAAATAAATAAATAATTTTTTAAAAATTAAATTGATATTTACGGCTTGCATATGCATGCCGTAAAAGGCAAAATGTTTTATGGCGTGTTTAAAGCAAGCCGTAAATTGCAAAACATTTTACGGCATGCATTTACTGAATGCCGTAAAAGGCATTGAATATATGACGTGCAACTGAACGTCGTAAAACTAATTAATGGCGTTCTATAGTTGGCGTACTCTGCACGTCTTAAAAGGCAAATAACTTTTTACAGCATGAATTTATAGATGTGTGGCCGCATGTCGTAAATATATTCTTACGGCTTGCAATGTACACCGTAAAAAGTACATTTTGTTGTAGTGACTAATGTGCACCCCAGGCAAATTGGAATCATATAAGGACAATATGTGCAACCCCACAGAAATTGGAATCATATAAGGACAATAATGTGCATCCCAGGTAAACTGGAAACATTAGCTACTTATATTTTCATAGTTTACATATAGCTACGGTTGTCAAGATCTTTGGTTTAATCTTTATACACAAGTTACTCCCATAACATTTTTGTTTTGTAGAAAAATTAATAGTTTATATTTATATAATATTTATTATATCACACGAATCAATTGATCGTTATGAATGACGAACATATTTAATTTGAAAGAAAACAATATAACAAAAACGACACTCAAAACTCTGATTTTTCTAATTGATATTGAACAATTAACAGACCGCTACATCAATATACAATCATTATATTTAGATTCATATTTAACAAATGATAAAAAAAAACATATTGGTTCTCCATCCATTTCATTTCATTTCATGTTAATTTATAATCAATTTGATTCCAAATACGATACTTTTTTTTAAAAAAATATTACTCATTATAAATATTTTATGTTAAATCATCAGTTAGAAAATACATGTGACTTAATATTATCGTACTTAGTGGCATGGCAAATATACAGACTGAAATTAAATTAACATATTATAATAGAGCATTCTAAAGAGGACAAAGTTTCCAGGACATAAGAGAGTTCCAAGTTTTGGTTCATAAACTAGAATAAAGTTAAGTGTACAACCATGTATTGTCAAAATTCAAGCTTGTGATGTAGATTTTTTTTTTATTATTTTTTTTTAAAATGGTTGAATATGATGATATCAAGTAAGATATTGTCAATCAATATTGTACATGGTTCCATACATTCGTACTAGTAATACAAATGCCTATGAAAGTCAAAGTTCACATTGTTCCATCCTAGTTGGATAATTTTACTGACATGGATATTGAATTTAGTTGACTAAATAAACTGTTCAGTGAGAGATTGTTGGATTAAACCTCCTTTTAAGGGATTGGGGACAGAAAGAAGAGGACATTAATAAACAAGAAGTGGTTTTAAGGAATTAATTGTGGCCATGTAATATTTATTATGGCATTAATTAAAGCGATTTTATAATTCTAAAATCTAATTGGCCCATTGAGAAATTACCGTTTCTTAATTGCTCACCTTGATGGAAAGTAGAGAGTTTTAAGGCTCATTTAGAAACTCTCTCTCTCTCTCTGCCCGTAAATGTAAATGTATCTCATCAAATTATACACATTCAATTGATGAATTCATTTATATGCAAAAACCATAGAATTCTAAAAATCTTAGTATTATGGTTGAATTACTTACATGTGGAATCAGAGCCGAATTAAAGAATTCTTGATTTTTCTTTAAAGAATGTTGACAGATACTTAATTGGGATCCATGTGAATAAAAAATGCCAAAAAAGTGCTCCCTTTGCTGAGGGAAGGTGGTAAGGCAGAATAGCAGCATTGTAAACTGAATGTCAGCAAGCATGAAATTGGTGCCCATATATACAAGCATGAATATGATGATATCAAGTAGATTAGGAATAGGCATGTTGTCATTCTTCTAATGCAGGAGCAAATTGTAAATTGAATTGCTAATTTCTTCTTTTGCCTTCTCTATATATCATGGAATAAGCACGAGGCTTAAATTCAAAATCACATATATCAGACTTAGGAAGGTTCTTTCTTATGCTAGATGAATTGGTCATCGATGTTGCAGAGCTCGAGTCGCTCTTGTAAAACATAGAAGCCATCTCCCTGTCCAAACCAGTCATACATATCTCCAATGTGTAAACAGGGTTATGAGATTTAATAAATCCTACACGGGAAGAATAAAGGTGCCATTTTTAGTGTTTCTCGGAACTGCCCATAACATAAGCCTTGCTGCTTGAACCAAGTTCCCCAAAATAACTATCTAGGACAGCAACTTCTTTCGAGAAGTTACGGTGGGGGATAAAACTGAGCTCCAAGGAAAATGAAGCTTCCACGAGTATATCTCACAGCTCGCAATGAAAAAGAGAGCGAGCTAGCCAACTTAGTACAGGTGGAATCGATAGTAGCAACTTTATTGTCCCACAAGTTTTGATGATTATCTTGTAAGGATAAACAACGAGGCTCGACTCATAGAGGATGTATGAATCAACAGATTTATTCGAAAGTGAAGAAACAATAGTGCACTCGGCAGGTTCAACAATCTCTTCCAATTGTGCCTTTGGAAAGTGATCAAAGACCCTTCCTTCAGGATCAACAAAGATGCTCATCTCAAAAAATGAGATTTCGAGATTCTTTTCAAAACCTGCAAAACCAATCGAAGAGACAGACAAAGCCATTTCTACAAACACTAATTTTTAAGAGAAATTAAGAGAACAAACAAGAAAACAACTGAAGAATGAAGAAAAGGAGCGCACGAAAAAACAGAAAGTTAAATCTACTATTACTGCACTATTAACGTTGGAATTTAAGGGTATATATCAAATGTAATTTGTGAATTGGTTTCATATCCTTTTCATCAATTTACAGAATGACATAAGATGAAATTTAATTGTTTTATGGATTTGCTCTTATTCTGTTGCTTAGTACTCAATATGACTATTACTATGTTTTCGTATCTTGTTTTGGTCCGTGAACTTCTACTACTTGTGTTAATTGTCATGTGACGTGTTATCTTAAGGTTGGTGTTGCTGAATAAATTTTGAACTGCTTTGTTGGTATTGGTAAATTGCTTCCTCTGTTATATTTGGTTTCAAACTTTAATTTATAGGTTTAAATTCTTTGCAAGGTTTAAACTAGTTTCCATAACGGATCCATGTTCCAAACTACTCTGTTCATCCTCATACGAATCAGTATAAGCACTTCAAGCATTTGTCTTATTAGATATGTGAACATTTCCTAGTGTTTCTGCATTACAGGCATGATGCACTTGTAAGTTGTATGAAAGAAAAATGTAAAGAAATAAAAGGGAGAATTTTAAATAGCCATAATAAATATCATATCACCGAAATAGATAAATGCATCCACTATAAGAAAATACTCATTGGAAAATACAGATCAACTTCAAAATCGGATTATAACTTCCCAAGGATGATATTTGGGATGCCAGCACTGAACCTCCATCTTCAGTGATTATAGAAGTAATTTGTTTTTTTTTGCTGTAAATTGACTGCTATGCAAGAGTAGTCTTCTCGAGCGTACTTTAGATTTTTTTTTTCTCGGAAGTAGTTGATCTAAGAGTTGATGATTACTTCAATCACTTGGACAGAGGTCTTGTGATGCAGATAAAGGCAATAATGCAGCGAGGTGAAGGAGTATTCAATCGGAGAAGGAGATGATGAGACAAATGCTTATGCCTCTTCTAGTCCTGCAGCTAATACAGCAACGAGAAGTCCTCATAGATAATATGACTGCATCTAATCTCCAGTCATTCTCCTTGTCACTACTTCTATGAAGAGTTTTTCAAGGGATTTTCCTTCGTAAACAAATCTCGCGTATAGCCAAGTACTAAATAGGTCCCACAAAGATTTTAATCTTGGTTCATAGCCAAGCAATGATTTTTGTCCTTTTCATTCTTCTTTGGGATAATTGGTACCATATTTTGATTAAAATTACTCTTACGTGAGTTCGGCCACTATTTCTCGACCCTTGAATTCATGGTTTTTACCGAACTCTTAACTTCTAATGGAAATTACTTTATTTCGAATAAATGTTTCACGTAAATATTTTTTTAAATTGTCTAATATAATCGGAACTTTGCATAATTAATATTTTTCGTTTTCATATATTAGGCATATAGCATAGAAAATAAAAAAAATCCATGCTAATAAATTTTCGATTTCCAAATTAACACCCAACTAAAGATTATTAAAGTCGATAAAATTGTTTCTGAAACGTTTGATCATAAAATAGTGAATTTGAATGTCTTATATTTCAAGTGGAAATTACATGAATCCATACTTTTCAAGATTCAAGTTCAAAAATCAGATTTTAAATTTTAATATTTAAAAATCTGATATTTTATATATAGATACAAGATTTTTTATATTTAATTAAATATTAATAAAAATATGATAAAA
>CAIGRF010174399.1:12392-25880 GCA_903798235.1 Fraxinus ornus
TCTTTATAATATAAATTGATTTCTTCATTTTCATAATTTTCCATAATTTTTTCATATATATATATATATATATTCATCTTTTATTGATTCTATTATAAGTCTTTCTATAATTTGCTCTTTTATTTCTCTAGGCAGTTTTTTAATTATTATTAATGTTATTGTTTTTAATCTATTAGGAATAGGTTCCAAAAATACATAACATCCTTTTTCCTCTTTTAACATATAATATTTATTTATTTTTACAATTTCCATGATCTCTATGACTCTGATACCAAAATTGAGGGTGCTACTGTGAGAGAACTAAAATCAAATAAATCTTCAAATTCAAATAATCAAATAAGTTTTTAAATAGGCGTGTATTCTATATATTTTCATAATTATAGATATATAAAATCTTAAAGTTAATTTATACCTTAATTTCTTATAAATTTCGCTAATCTTATGAGTTTTAGGACTTCTCATTATTAAGAAGTTTTCAAAATCAATCAATGTTTGCAATTAAATAATTTATTAACAGGTTTAATAAATTTAATATAATTTTTTAGTTTTAAATATTTTAAGGACTTAATTGAAATCTTTTTATAGTTTAATAACTTGGCTGAAATTTTTATGTTTGAGGGTATTTTAGGTAGTTTCTAATAGTAAAATGGTCAAAGGCTAATGTGGAAAGGCCATCCTTTCTTTTGGGCCATTTTCATGTATTTCCCTTTTTTGGAAGCGATGAAACAACTCTTTACTGCAATGTATATCCAAGGGGATGGGAATCTACTGCAAGCCTCTACTCAGCCAACCTACAGAAATAGTACACTGCACAAAGTGATTGATGTGATATCTCTATAGCTAAAGTTCCCTCACAACTTTTCAGCTTGTACATTGGGTCTGCAAACTATAGACCTATGATGACTATGGATTGATACAATTGAACATGAAGAGTGAACCTTTAGGATGAGTCTACATGAAAAGCATCTTGAGGGGATCTCTTGTGTCCTGTTCTCATATAAATAATTGGTGCTTTCTTATTCAAAGGTAAGTTTTAATCAAGTCTTAAACACATCGTGTTTTTGTTGAACTCAACACCCATATTTCTGTCCATCATGTCCCCTACACATACAACATACTCCATCATCTGACTTCGACATCATAGTTCACGCGACTATCACACCCTGTCGAACTACAGTGTGTGTAATCTGACATGGTTGTCCGAGTGTGCAGGCAACAAATGCGTGGATAAGAGAATAGCCATGATCTATTGACATCTGAGTCTCTTTGGATTCGGAAGTCAACGGATTGTCACATTCCGTAGAAAACTACACTTCAATAATAAGTGAATCTCGAGAGTGTAAAGCCCTACTAATCTCATGAATGGAAGCTTAGAAAAAAACAATCCAAGAATATCAGTGCCTTTGGGTACTAGCTATTTAGAAAAAGCAAACCATCTTTGAATTTGGAAAGAGTGAATTTTATCAACGCTTTAGATTTCACTTTACTGAGTTAAGACTTAATTTTTGAGTTCATAACACTTGACTACCTGGTTTACAAGCCAATTTGATAAGTGACTTCTGCCAAGTTTGATTTTAACATTTTTTTTTCGAAAATCATATAATAGAAGTTTTTAGCATATATGGAAGATATTTGTTTCAATATCGTTTTCAAATTTCTGTTGGTGAAATATTTGATATTTTGAGTTCAGCTCTCTTAATGAAATAATTCCATTTCTTGATCTTAAGTAATTATAGTATTGCATTAAGTTATTTACCAGAATTTTAATTTTTAGAGTAAACCACTAAATAGCATGAAAACTGATTTCACATTTTACTGGGGTGTGAAGTGTTGATTAATATTAAAATTTTGTTGAGTGATTGATGCGGAAATCACGATTTATGTTATTGTTGATTTTTATTAATTACGTTCTTTTACTATTATTGGACGTGTAGTAGTGAATTGACTCAAGCCGTTAGATTTTTACTATTTATTGAAATTTTCATTATAATTTAGACGAATAAGTGACTTACAGCCCGTTTTCTACCCTCTTCCTCCCCGTCCCCTTTATTCTCGGGGGCTTCCTTTCCTCTTCTTCTCGCTTCTTCTTCTTCTTCTTGCTGCTTCTTCCTCTGCTTCTTTTCTCTTACTATTTATTGGCTTGAATTCTCTTTTGTCCTGAATCACACCTACCGCAGTCTGTTAACTTACAATCACCACCAACGCTGTGCAACCAATCCGCCGCCCTCACCCTCTCCAACAATTGCAATCGGAAATTGCCCATGTCTTCCACAAAACCACAACCCACAACATTAATCACCACAGCTGGAGCCATAACCACAAAGCCCGCACAAAGCCCGCCAAACAAATCGACACCGTCTCGACACCAACCAAAATTCGCCCAAAATTCAACCCACAAAATTAATCACCAAGCCGGAGCCCCCAAATCACAAATCCCGCACAAAGCCGGAACCTCAACTCACCAACCCACTATTCAGACCACAACTGCGCCGCCCGCAAAACCCTGTCGGAACTGCCTTCCTTGAGCCGCTTCTGTCCCAGTCCGATAATAGTAGTAGAATAGTGCAGAGAAGGGAGAAAACCGGAAAGGAGAGGAACCTGGAGGAGGAGGAAAACTTTCGGTTGCCGTGCAAAATACAGAGATAAGAAGCCCATTACCTAATTTGTGTTGGGCCTCAGTTTCTTAGCTGGTTTGGTTATAAATTACACAGCCCATTTATTATTTGCTACCGGCCACTTGTCAGTTTCAAATTTTGTTGGGCCTCTATTAATAGTCTCAGCTTATAGCTTTGTTTTGGATCCTATTCACGAAAATATGTTCGGATTTAAATCACCGTAAGTACACGGTTCGTTGACAAGTAATAAAGTGAAAATTCTAAAATTTCGAGTATCGTTCCCACGAGGATTGATTTAACTTGATTTCTATTACCGAGACCTTAACCGAGTCTATTAAACTCAAAATGATTTTTGACGTAAATTTTATAACTAAATTATGATTAACATGCAATTTAAACTGAAATTACGAAATGAAAGCAAAAATATGTCGAATGCAAAAGTTTGATGAAATTAATGAATGAAAAGCGCAATAGGATCCCGAATCACCCATCAAGTTCACTTCTAACCTCTATCTCACAATTCGATAATACGATAAAAGATTGACGAATCAATATTTCTAACTTATCCAATAATCTCTTTCGAGTATAATTGAACATATTCTAGCATACTATTTGAATATATTTCTATGACAAATGCAATATACAAGAATGCATAACGTTTTGTAAACACTTAAAGATTCACGTAAATCATATCAGTTTATTTCTATTCTATATGAACTAAACGATGAATTATACCTTCTCGAGCTTATTTCTCTTCTTTTGAATGCATAAAATAAGTCACCATACTCATACAAATATTGCACATATAATTGTAGAGAANAAAATAGAGAATTAAAAGATCACAATTAGAGGTTCATCGTTCACCTAGTACATAAAAGTCTAGTCTAATATGGATAAAATAAAATAACAATCAAAATATTTAGAAGAAGATATCACCCCATTCTTGAATTTAAATATTGCAATCTTAAATCTTGGCGTGAATTCCCTCGTTTTTTTTTTTACCTTCTTCTTTGTTCTTCAATGCCTTTTTCTCTCAAATAATGTGTAACCCTCATTTCTGGACGACATTGGCTTTTATAAGTGCCCAAGATTCTTTTCCATAAGAGGTTGAACGAGAAAAGGAAACCAAAAAATTTGCGCCGAAAATCAACCATGCGGCCGCATGGTTATATTCCATGCTGCTGCATGGAACAAAAATTTCCCTCCTCTGAATTCCCTGCCTAGCTATTCTCGGCCGCATCGACATTTCTACCATACGGCCGCATGGTTATACTTCTTTCCCACTGAAGAGCTTTCGGAATTTTGATCATATCTTTATGTCCTGATATTCGATTGCGGTGATTCAAATTGCATTGGAAAGCTTACTCAAAGGGATACAATTTTTCCAGAATTACAAATCTTCAAATTCGAACGTCTTCTATTCAAAAAATGGGTCTCAAACTACGGCTAAAAATTCGAATCATAACTTTTTCGGCTCGAAGTTGATATGTAATAGTACTTCCACTATATTTCATCCCTTTGACTTCTTTCCTCATCTAATTGATGCCCAACACTCTCAAATCTTTATCGTGAGATCGACACAACTTTTTAGTATTTGCATTTGAGTCCTCAAACTTTGATTATACTTCATTTTAGTCGTTTTCACTTGTTTTTCCGAATTTTCACCATATTCATCATTGTTGTCCTGCAAAACACAAATTACATCGAATTAAACTATATTCTACATATTTATTAACAATTATCCATGTTTGTGGCCTACAATAAATGTGTAAAAACGCACTTATCAGGTCCTAATTTGTAATTTCCTTTCAGCCTTTATTTATTGTTGTGAGAGAGAGAGAGAGAGAGAGAGAGAGAGAGAGAGAGAGAGAGAGAGAGAGAGAGAGTTGAAAAAAAATTAGTGTGAAAAAAAAGTGTTTATTTTCAATTGGGCTCAATCTCTAAGTTGGGCCTCTGTTTATATCTTGTTTGTTTAGTACATCTTAGTTTTCGTACTTTGGGCCTCGATTTTTTATATTGTATAATTTGTTTTAGTTGGAAAAAAAAAAGGCTAAAAAAAAGGTGTTTTCTAACATTTTGTAGGTATACCTCTATTTCATCTGTTGATTGACGCAATTACTTCAGCAAACAAAACGGGTGCTACTGTTTCTTCATATTTGGAGATCAATTACTTGGTGCTCATTTGCTTTAATGGACAACAGGGATGCTACTGTTCCTTTATCTTTAATTTACATTAATGTTTCATTATAAAATTGCAGCAATTAAATTTTTTTGTTGCTATTATTCCAATTTTACCTATAATTTCACATCACTAAATCCATAATCGTGTTATTTACCCATTTTTATCCTACTTATTTTACGTCCAACCGTGTTATATTCTCATTTATTTTACGTGACTAAATTGTTGAATTGTATTTGACCTTTGCTTTACTATTTTACATAGATCAACGGTATTAGCTTGTCATATTTAGATCTACATAATCCCAAAAAAGAATAAAAATAAATAAATTTCGATCAGGTTGTTATTTTCGACTTTAAACCGAGTTGTTTACTGATCTTTGTATACACTTCATTTGAGCTGGTAGTACATTACATGCAGTTGCGTAGTGGTCACCTTGTAACACCTAGTTCCTGTAACTGACCATGGACCCATCCTAACTTGATGCCCTCACTCGTCAATTAGCACAACTTGTCACTCAAGTCGCCGATGTCCAAACCGAGATGGCTATTACTCGTGAAGAGAATAGAGATTTAGCTGCTAGGTTGTCTACTTTTAAACAAATCCCTCATTCGACTGATGTTGATAATTCTAAAGTGTTCTATAATAGAAAATATCTTTGTCGACAGGGTGATCAAAAGTATTTTCGACACGACCGTAGGGATAAGGATTGGGTTCGTAAGCCAGAACGAGGTTATGACCGTCATAATACTCATTATCTTCCACGTCATAAAGAGTGTTTCTTTAGAAACAATAAAGTAGATGCTCCTACTTTTGATGATTTTTTAGATTTTGAGGTTTTACTCAATGGACTGCCCTTAAACAAGGGAATCAGTTAGTGACTGAGTATATTGCTCAACTTGAGGAATTTCGAATGATATGTCATGTCATTGAGGATGAGGCCCTGACTTTGAGTAGATTTAGTTAAGGTCTATGAGATGATCTTAGGCGTGAGCTTTTCCTTCGTGGTGTCACTATTCTTGATCACGCTTACTCTTTAGCCCGAGATTATGAGTTGAGTATTGGTACTCCATATGAAAAGCAGTGTAACAACCATAAACCCATCTCATCAACACCACTTCTTCTTAAGTCTATTAGGAGACATTCCCCGTCAAATGTTCCTCCGGTGTTCGAATATAAGGGTACAATTCTGAAATTCCAAGGACTTCTTCTCATTTGTAGTGCTTTAACTGTAAGGACTTTGGACACATCTCTTCCAAATGTCCTTGCTGAACCTTAGTCATTGAAGAACAAAAGAATGTAATAGATGAGTGTTTAGACGATCACGTCTATATACCTAAGCTTGAAGAATCTGGTGACTTTGATGATAGTGAGAATACCCCCTTAGGTAGTATTCGAACTTTTTCTATGAATCTAAGTATTGTACCCCTTGTTCCCGATACCTCTCA
This sequence comes from Fraxinus ornus, assembly GCA_903798235.1. Classification (NCBI taxonomy): domain Eukaryota; kingdom Viridiplantae; phylum Streptophyta; class Magnoliopsida; order Lamiales; family Oleaceae; genus Fraxinus; species Fraxinus ornus. Next base: position 18,635 of record CAIGRF010174399.1, read on the forward strand.
GTCAAGTGTTGTATGTCGTACCCTTATCTAACCCAAATGTGCTGTTGTTTTGCGCAATCATGTCATTTTTAAGGAAGATCTTGGGCATTGGGAGTTGATCGTCCCAACATTTCAAATTATATATAAAGAATTTGTGAATTGGTCAACAAGTATGTGCCTCTTTAAATTTATTCATGGGTATGAGCCTATGAAGCCTTTAGATCTTATTCTCATGTCTCCACATGCTAGTGTGTCAATGTCAGCTGAGGCATTTGTAAATCATCTTCATGATTTGCATATTGAGATCAATAAACAACTTGAAGCAGGTAATGCATCATTTAAATTTCAAGATGATCTGCATAAACGACATTTTGAACTTAATATTGGGGATTATGTTATGTTGTAAGCTTATAGTGCTGGTCCTTTTAAAATTGTAAAGCATGTTGGTCCAAATGTACATGTCATCGATCTTTTATCACAATTTGGCTACCACCCTACTTTAACTACTGAGGACTTCATTACTTACAAATACCTTCTCAATTCCTTTGATGATCCTTTTCTACTTGGCTCTGTGGAACCCCAACATGTCCATGTTAATATGTCTACTTCAATACCATCCGTTACAGCACAAAAAGATACAATTGATATTATTTTAGATGAACATATTATATTGACTAATGACGGAGAAATTTGGTGCTTCCTTGCTCGTTAGGTAGTTCCATCTGATGCAGACCATCCATGGAGTCTTATAGAGAAGCTCCAACAAATCTGGATCAAACTGTTGGAGTTTCGATACTTGGTTCTTAGGAAAGATCGTCCCCCGTGGTAGAAGTTTATCCACTTGACAGGGTCAAGTTTTCTCCCACCCCGGGAGAGTTGAAGCGGACATCACGATTTATGTTATTGTTGATTTTTATTAATTATGTTTTTTTTATTATTATTGGGCTTGTAGTAGTGGGTTGGCTCAAACCCGTTAGATTTTTACTATTTATTGAATTTTTCATTTTACTTTAGACAGTTGATGAATATGATGAATTGACAGTAGTTTGTAGCCCGTTTTCTCCCCTCTTCCTCCACGTCCCCTTTCCTCTTCTTCTCGCTTCTTTTTCTTGTTACTGCTTCTTCCGCTTGTTCTTTTCTCTTACTGTTTATTGGCTTGAATTCTCTTTAGTCCTGCATCAGTGGTGCAATTTATTATCACTGGTTATTAAAAGCAAGTTAATATGATAGTGGGACTACTACTGATTATGTGATTGCTAATCACCAATGGTGATAGATAGCACATACCTAATTGGTATTATGATTCAGTTTAAGTTCGCATTAGGTAGAGATCTTGAGTTCGAATCTTGAGGGGTAAGTGGGCAAATGCCCACCCAAAGCAAACATTACGTATGATATAACGGTTTGGACATAGAGGTCGGATCGTTACAAAAAAAAAAAAATATTATTCAAATGTTTGGCCAATGGGGCCTGTTAGCATAATTTTTTGATTGTAACATAACTAGTGTGATTGCTTAATTATGGGGTTATAGTTGACTCTCAAATTATATACATATTTATTGTGTCTTTCCCTTTTATAGCATAGGTTATGTGTATAAATAGGGCTTACCCCTTGTATTATAAACACATCTCAGAAGTATAATTCTCCTATTTATATAACTTCTCTACTTTCTAAAATGGTATGAGAGCTTAGGTGCATAAAAAATTTCTTCTAGTCTGCTTTCTGACATGTAATTTTTTTGTACTACTGTCTCCATCTTCTAAAAAAANCATCATTTAAACTTCAAGATGATTTGGATAAACGACATTTTGAACTTAATATTGGGGGTTATGGTATGTGGCAAGCGCGTAGTGCTGGTCCTTTTAAAATTGTAAAGCATGTTGGTCCAAATGTACATGTCATCGATCTTTTATCACAATTTGGCTACCACCCTACTTTAACTACTGAGGACTTCATTACTTACAAATACCTTCTCAATTCCTTTGATGATCCTTTTCTACTTGGCTCTGTGGAACCCCAACATGTCCATGTTAATATGTCTACTTCAATACCATCCGTTACAGCACAAAAAGATACAATTGATATTATTTTAGATGAACATATTATATTGACTAATGACGGAGAAATTTGGTGCTTCCTTGCTCGTTAGGTAGTTCCATCTGATGCAGACCATCCATGGAGTCTTATAGAGAAGCTCCAACAAATCTGGATCAAACTGTTGGAGTTTCGATACTTGGTTCTTAGGAAAGATCGTCCCCCGTGGTAGAAGTTTATCCACTTGACAGGGTCAAGTTTTCTCCCACCCCGGGAGAGTTGAAGCGGACATCACGATTTATGTTATTGTTGATTTTTATTAATTATGTTTTTTTTATTATTATTGGGCTTGTAGTAGTGGGTTGGCTCAAACCCGTTAGATTTTTACTATTTATTGAATTTTTCATTTTACTTTAGACAGTTGATGAATATGATGAATTGACAGTAGTTTGTAGCCCGTTTTCTCCCCTCTTCCTCCACGTCCCCTTTCCTCTTCTTCTCGCTTCTTTTTCTTGTTACTGCTTCTTCCTCTTGTTCTTTTCTCTTACTGTTTATTGGCTTGAATTCTCTTTAGTCCTGCATCAGTGGTGCAATTTATTATCACTGGTTATTAAAAGCAAGTTAATATGATAGTGGGACTACTACTGATTATGTGATTGCTAATCACCAATGGTGATAGATAGCACATACCTAATTGGTATTATGATTCAGTTTAAGTTCGCATTAGGTAGAGATCTTGAGTTCGAATCTTGAGGGGTAAGTGGGCAAATGCCCACCCAAAGCAAACATTACGTATGATATAACGGTTTGGACATAGAGGTCGGATCGTTACAAAAAAAAAAAAATATTATTCAAATGTTTGGCCAATGGGGCCTGTTAGCATAATTTTTTGATTGTAACATAACTAGTGTGATTGCTTAATTATGGGGTTATAGTTGACTCTCAAATTATATACATATTTATTGTGTCTTTCCCTTTTATAGCATAGGTTATGTGTATAAATAGGGCTTACCCCTTGTATTATAAACACATCTCAGAAGTATAATTCTCCTATTTATATAACTTCTCTACTTTCTAAAATGGTATGAGAGCTTAGGTGCATAAAAAATTTCTTCTAGTCTGCTTTCTGACATGTAATTTTTTTGTACTACTGTCTCCATCTTCTAAAAAAATCATGGTTCTATCACTACCTCCGCACTTCATTTTTTTTTTTTTTTGGGTCTCCACTTTCTGGCTCTATGATGCAGAAAACAGAAATATCTCCTTTAGTTGTTACTGATATCTCAAAACATATTGCCACCACTCTGACTGGTTCCAGTTGCAATTTAATGGTTCAAGGAATGAAGAGTTTTCTTATTAGGCGCAAACTTTGGCTCATTGTCACAGGTGATCGCATTGAACCCACTCGTGGGATAAACTAGACTCATGAAAAATATGAAGATCGTCTTGAAGATTGGGATAACAAGAACCATCAAATCATCGCCTGGTTCCTGTATACTTTTCTTTTGATTCATATTCAGTTTGCAACTTATGATACTACAAAAGAGATATGAGATTTCCTAGTTAACAGGTATAAAACTACTGGCCTTACTCATTGTTTTCAATTGTGGACAACTCTGTATAATCTTAAACAAGATGCTGGGCAATCTGTGAATGATTTTTTTGGTTCAAGTACAGCCTATTTGGAACGATCTATGTCAAGCCAACATCAGTGAGGATCATGTTCATCTTAGCCAAGTTTTTATGGCTCTTTGCCCTGAGTATGAAGCTGTCAGGGTATCTTTGTTGCATTGTAATCCTCTGTCTCCGTTGGATTCTGCCATCCAAGAGAAAATCTTTGAGAAAATCATGGGCTACACAAGTCCCTCCAATCTGAAATTGCTCTTGTTACTAATCATTCTAGACCCTCCTACCACAAACTAGAGAGAAAGTTTTGTAAACACTGTCATCAAAATGTCCACTAACTCTCTTATTGTCCAACTATCGTGTCCCGATACTACCATGACAAAGGTCATATACTTCATAATTGTCCCATTCGACCTCCATGGCCTAAATGGATATTTGCCAAGTTAGAACATTTCTCTAAGCTTGGATCTTGGATCTTCTTCTGTTTTTGTTGCTACTGCCTCTGAAAATTCTATTGCTACCACTGTGAGTGATCTTGAGACCCTCCTCAAATAGGTGATTTCTTCCAATTTTTCCTCTGACATGTCTATAACTTCAGGTAAATCTTCTTGGCTTTTTTATTTCGTTTGTTATAATCACATGACCTCTAGTCTATCTTATCCTCTAACACCTATATCCTGTCTTACTCTTATTCACACTGCAAATGGTGAAAAGGTGAACATCTCTTATGTTGGACAAGCATCAATCTCATATCTTAGTCTTCCTAATACCTACTGTGTTCCTAATTTATCCTTGAATCTTATCTTTATTGGTCAATTATGTGATATTAGTTTCGCTGTTATTTTTCCCTTCTGGTTGTCAGGTACAAGATCCGCAAATGGGCTAGATTCTTGGGACATGTCACAAATGGGCCAGATTTTTCCCTTCTGGTTGTTAGGTCAAAGTCCACAAATGGGCCAGATTCTTGGGACATGTCACAAGGTGGGACGATTATTTGAGATTTTGAGCTCACCTCTCTTCAAGTTTCATTACAAAACGTGTCAGCTGTGCTGCAACTTCTAGTTCTTCATTGTATCGATAGCATTTTCATCTTGGTCATGCTACAACTAGTAAATTTGACCTTTAGTTTCTTGTGGGCTGTTAGGATACACAAAATTTGAGTCTTTCAATTGTTTGCATTGTCAACTTACAAAACAACCTGCTTTATCTTTTAATAATAGTACCTCTATCTCTGATGATTAATCGATAATTATTCTCATTTTACTTGGATTTATTTTTCCCGAATTGACAATGCTATGTAATATCAAGATTCTTCTTCTTCTTCGTTTTTCATTTTCCTTGTCAATGGAAAACTCTGATTCAATGTTCTTATCCACACATTTCATAACAAAATGGTAGAGCTGAATTTGAATATCGTCATAATGTTGACTCCATCCGTGCTCTTCAAATTTCTTTTGCTAGGCCTGAAAAGTTTTAGGGAGAAGCTGAACTAATTGCTGTGTACGCTATTATTGCACCTCAACAACAATTCTTAAAAATCTATCTCTTTTAAATGGTTATTATTGACCTCAATTTTTGTACCTCCAATGTGGCCAACAAATCCCAAAACCTCTCACATCCACGTAAGTCTATGTCTCGTACACTAGGACAAACCATTAGCAACACATGACCTCCTTCGATGGTGATGGAGTTGGCCACTCACACTCATATGGTCAAGTCAGCTGATGTTGTAAGTATTCGAGTGTGGGAGATGCTTTAGACGCAAGACTCCTATGTAAAAGGGGTTCAACTTTGGGGAAAATAGTAACAATAAGGAGAGCAAAGTATTAGCTTGAGAGTCTAAACTTGCTTAACCATTGGAATGACACATCGTGTGAGTTTTTAAAGTAGAAGAGGAAGGATACTAACCATAGGATAAAAGCATACATGGCCTAATCCGTGCGGCTAAGGCCTCTTGCCAAATTTGTCAATCAATCATATGCATTTAATGCTAATACCATTTTTTTTTTCCAAAAGTCTGTCACAACCCTTAGATTTGACATGTTTGGCTGAATATGACGGTGGTAACAGTGAATTGTCACATCAATCACTTACTAAAGATCGTATAAAAGATCTCTTACTGAGCCCCTTACAACCTCGCCTCGTCCATGTGGGTTCGATTCTCCATATGGAGTCGAATCCACCTAATGTGTTTAGCTCACCGTACAGGTTAAGCCTCTTCATGGGGTTCGACCAAAATTGTATCTTAGGCAGAATGACATGGAGTGCGGGACTAGGTATGCACGTCGTGTAACAACCACATAGGGGTTATTGGAGCCTTGCTAGACGAGGTGTAACAATTATTTGATTAGACCCCTGATTATTTTATGCTGAAGCCTTTTGGTTGTAGTTGTTTTGTTTTGCAACATCCTCGTTAGCATAACAAATTAAAACCTTATGTAGGATTATGGGATATAACATAAAGGTTATGATTGTTGGGATCCTATTTCTAGTATGTTTCTCGCACTTAACACTTTCTCTATTATTCTCCGAATACTTAGCTATGTGAAGGGAACCCCTTCATTGAATTCATATTTTAGCTCACTCCTTTCTAGCCTAGTTAATCTGATGCAAATTGGGTCGGTGATCCTACACATCATCGTTCAACCATTGGTTAATTTGTCTTTTTGGGCGACTTTTTTTTCCTGATACATCAAGAAAAAGACTATCACAGCTCGTTCTAGTATAAAGTCAGAATATTGTGCACTTCCAGATGCTACTTATAAGTGTATTTCATACACTTAGTTAGATCGTCAAAACATGGATATTTTTTGGTATTTGGATTGAATTATGGCGGAATTTGTTGTTTATTGTGTGTTTTAGGTTTACAATGGAATTGGAGAAAAGGAACAAGAAACAGAGTTAACCGAAGCAAAAAGAGAAGTTGAGGATTAAAATGCAAATAATCGAAAGTTAGTTTGGAGCGAGAAACAAAAAGTCGAGAATGGAATGACCTAATGGGACAAGAAGAGAAGTGAAGGGATTGAAGATAATTGAAGAAGAAAGAAAAAAACAGTTCGGGGCCAAACTGCAATTCGGCCTCAAAGGGGGACCAAGACGCACACCCCAGATACCCCTCATGCGCGCGCCCTAGGTTACATTAGGCGCGCACCTCAATGGTAATAACTTAGGGCAATCTTTTTGACATATTATAAGGGAAAATTTCGTGATTTTAAGGAAGAGCCATATTTTGAGTAGAAAAGAGAGAATTTATATCAAAGAACGAAGAATTCATCATTTGGGTCCGGATTTGAATGCTTGTAGTGAAGATTTCCAAATTTTCTTCATATTTCTATGATTGGGGTGATGGCTTCCATTTATTTTCTATGTAATTCTTATATGAATATGCTAGGCTGAATACAATTGTATTGGATGGATGACAAAACTATTTGATTTCTAGTTTCTAATTCAAGACTTGTTATTTTTAGTTTAATTCTTGCGTTGTAATTCCATAAACATGCAAAATCATATTGTTTTAATGCTTGCGTGCCATTAGGGCAACAATTTGCTTATTTGTAGTGTTGAAAATCTCACGGTAGGTAGAATACTATTTATAGAACACATGAA
>CAIGRF010174427.1:6041-19914 GCA_903798235.1 Fraxinus ornus
TTTTCTTCAATAATTATTCTCACAGTCGTCATTATATTGTTATAAACAAATTGCCGCCAACCGACCAAGTTTTTTCTTTAATCCAACTCCTAAAAAAAAGGACATATTGTTCACTTATTAAGCTTATCTCTACTAATGTTTTTATACAATCGATTATTTGTAGATGGATTTGGAATTGGAATTGGAATTGGAATTTGGAATTGGAATTGGATTTATGGTTTGGAATTTGGGGAATTTGAACTGTGGATTTGGAATTTGATTTATGAATGTTGGCACTTTTCAATTCTACATTACTAACAAATATAATGACACTACATTCAAATATAGAAAACTACCTCGCTCTTACGATCGCTGATTGTCGACATTGACTGGTCAATGTTCGCTCGTGCTGAGCTTCGATACTGGGTTCGCCACTACTCTAAGCATTAATTTATTAACAATTGAAATGCAACTAATTAAAAATTAAATTGCAACTACTAAATTCTTCAAAAAAAATTAGGCTTAATTTTTCACTGGCATGCACATTCAAGATTGTCCATGCATAGAGTCTCTAAGCATTAATTTATTAACAATTAAACTGCAACTAATTGCGGAAATTTTCATATTTTATTCACAATGGTATTATAGGTACGTGAACCACATTTTATATATGGTTCAAAAAGTCATCAATGATCAAGGAGTGCATGCGATACTCAAAACTAGAAATGAAGGATATTAGTGTAATTTTGTCTCTGTTATTATTATGACAAAACTCAAAAATGTCTATGTTATTGTCATAAAACTCACGAGTCTATGCTATTGTCTCAAAATTAAATATCAATTCAAGAAAACTCATTGAGTATTTAAAAAACAATGTATAGTTATGGACTATTTTTCAATTATTAAACTAAAAATATAAATAATGAAAAAATGCTTAATATAAATATAATAATGAACCAATGTTAACATAAAATTATTTTATCCAAATCATTAAAACTTAGGGATAATTGAAGCTGCAATCACAAACCTTTCATTTTTATGTAGACTTTACTCAAGCCACTGTTTGACCCCCATTATTTTCAAAATACATTTTCTCTCTCTTTTCTTTTCAACCACACATTTTTTAATAAATAATATTATACTCAAACCCAAAACTTTTCATTATTTTTTAAACCATACATTCTCCATCAATCTACTGTTCAAAAATTCATTTTTGCCAAATAATGGGGGCTCAAACAAGAGCCGAACATCTCATTTGTGTCACCCATCGTCCCACACCTTTAATTTAATTGCATCAAAAGAATAATTGGACGGTTTCCGTCCATAAATCCGTTAGTTGACCCTAAACTTGACTTTGACCAAATTGTGACCAACTTTAAAAGAGGTAAAATAGTAATTTTAGATTTTTCATATTAGTGTGTTTGAGGCACATTATTTTAGAAGAATGTATCCTGAAATAGTAGATTGATATAGAATGTATGATTGAAAAATAATGAAAAGTTATTGATGCGATAGAAAATATTATTTTATTGAAGAATGTGTGGTTGAAAATGAGTATAAAAATGATAATGAAAATTTTAATGTGTACCAAATATAGGCTAAATAATAATAATAAAAAAAAGAATTTGGTAAAGGTTCTTCTTCTTCCCAACCCTCATCCACCCCTACCCCTCCTAACCACAATCAAACCAAATACCAAAATTCGTCCACCCCACTGCATCGCGTGACCGCCACCCACCAACCCACACATAGCACCGCAACTATCATCAACGCTACCACAAACATTTGTATACTCATAGAATGTGACAACAATTGGCAGAAATTAACAATTTTCGGAAGCTATATTCAACGTTTGGAAAGTTTGGGAACTCAATTGCAAATTTTAAAAATTGCTTCAGATCAATGTAAGATGATTGTCGAGTACGATGATTGAAATGTAATTATTTAAAGATGAAGGACCAAATATGTAAATAGCAAAGAACTCAAGATGAACAAAAAGAAAAATTGGGGATCAGTATGAACGAAGTGGATACGAGAAGGTTGATGAAGATTTGTTGAAAAGATTCAAGTTTTCAGGATTATCTTCTACCTTCTTTATACTGTTTAATTTTGGGTGAAGTACTATAAATCTAATATGTACTTTTGTAATAAGATGATGCTTGGCTAATCGTATAGATGCTATGATAATGTTGAACCGTGCATTTAAATACATGTTTGGTTTTAAACAATTGTTAGGATTTTAAATACATTTTCAATTACTTGATCACTTATTGAGCTACTTTGTGATTTCTACTGAAATTCGAATGAAGGAATATGAATTATAACATGCAGTAACGATCATTGTAAAGTCTAATACACGATAAAAATATACAGTTATCATTTGTATGATCTTATAAATGTTATTGTGATTTAATACATCTTTATATGCTAGCATCCTTCCGAGAGGTATTGTAAGATCATATGTAAATATACGTTTAATTCTGCTCGAGAAAGATCATTAAACAAAATAAAAACATTGATCTTCATATCCAAATAAATTTTATTAAATAATGAAGCTGATATTAAAATGGAAAAATGTAAAGGGATTTGAAGTCTTAATGCTGCCCTTAATTGAGTTTCAGATATGTTTCTCAAATAATTAGATTAGTTATAGATTTAAGTTTGTTAATACAATTCATCTATAAGAAATTTTACTATTCGATTAAAAGTTAGGTTTAATTGGAACTAGATTAAACACTTATTCATCGTGAGATTTGATAAAGTCAGGTTTATCTCTTGTTTGGTACACATTAAAATTTTTATTTTTCTACTCATTTTTCAATCATACATTCTCCATCAATCTACTATTTCAGTATCCGTTAAAATAACGTGGTTCAAACACATTATTAATTGCAACGAATATTTATATATTTATATAAGCCAATAATATGATTAGAACTCTTTATAGACTCTGACTTTAGATAAAGTGTAGGCCCCATTAATCATGTGATATGTACAAACTATAGGTCCCATCGAGTAGCTGTCCTTCCACGTGAACCTTATTTGCTTTGGTGGTAATAACGAACTACACGTGTCGCTATTTCACGCTTCCACAAAAATCCAACCCCAAATTGCATTTCGGATTGGTGCAGTTTCTTGCAATCCCTCAATTCAACTGCCTTTTGTATTTTGTTTTAAAAAGGTTAATGACACCGCGTGTACAAATTTGATAGTCTTATGTTCATATTACAAGAATAGTAAAAATTTGTAAACTCTGGTTTTTCCTATACGCCAAGTGTCATTCTTGTCCCGTTTTCTACTGGTCTTTTGTCGAGTTTTATGTTCATCTGTCTTGCAAACGAACATCCTTGTCAACTAAAATCTCATAAAAGATGATCCCTAATTATGGTCTTGAATAACTAGTTTTTTTTTTTTATTAGTATCATGTTATTCTAATATACGACTATTGAGATATCGTGACTTTCGCTGAATTATTTGTCGTGCGACCTTTGTGAACTTTGTTACAATAAATTTATTTGTTGCCAAAATGCAATCACGGACTATCATCAATTTTTCATTGAAGATTATGCCAACAAATTTTTTATGCAGCAATTAGCACGTCGCTTATAGAAGGGTAATTTGACAAACTTAATTACGATTGTTATTTTCAATATATACACCTATATTTGCAATTTTATTTTCAGATTCCAATTATTATTTCTAGATATTACTATTTTTAATTTTCCACAATGATCACAAATTTATATAAGGTTAAGATTGGAATGTCAAGAAACAAAGTCTGAAAATAAAAGCGTAAAAGAAGATAAAAATTGGAGACCGATTTTCCAAACTTTTTACATATATAGAGTCGCATATGCCCGTGATCCCGACATATATGAAATTGGAGAATACTGTAGTGGATATACTGTAGTGCATTAGCCTCATCTCGGCAATCCTCTCTCTCGTACTTTGTTTCCGTCCACTGCAATCCCTTACCGCACCTTCAAGTCTCTCTATCTATATATACAAACACATACGTATATATACATTCTCTTCATCCATCATATTAACACATAATAAATGTATGTGAGATCCAATTGAGATCAGATATGCCGGAAAAATGAAGCATGGCGCTCTCTGCGTCTTTCGCACCCAATCAACTTTATCAGGTTCTTATCTCTCGAGTATACCAGTGCTTGTGTGCGTCGCACGAATTTTTTTTTGTTATTCATAATTTTCGCGGCCTCAATTTGTGGTCTATAATAAGAGTAAATGTTTTTGGCGTGTTTTCGAATTTCATGATTTTTTTGCTGACTATTTTTTATTAATAACTGGAATTTTGGTTGTATTGATTTTTAATATCTCGATTTTGAAGATAATTGTTTTTGTAAATGCATTATTCACAATTCTTTGATTAATTTGGGGTGCAAATTAAAACAAAAGAGAGTGAATAATATACCGAAAGATGCAATTTGTCTAGTATCTGTATAACAAGTTTAACCTTGGTAAAGAGGCATAATTGTTTAGGTATTAGCTGAATCATTTCCACGTGTTTATGGAGAAAGCGGGTAGTAAGCTGAATTCTGAAAAGCCGTTTTTCCTTTTTAATTATGTAAATAAGGTAAGCTCCATAGCTCCAACCTAGTAAAGGATCAAGGAAAAACAAGCTGAAGATTAAATTCAAAGGACAGATTTTAATTATTATTCTTATGTATTGGATAATTTATAGAGTCTGCGTCTAGCTGCCATCCATCATTAACACACGATATGCATTGGGTCTGCTAATGTGATCCTGGACGGGTTACTTCATTCCAAATTTGATAGGCCTGAAACACAACATGGTCCTAACTACATGTTAGTAAGCTATCGGGGAACAGTAATTATCTTCTTATTCGTGTTTCTGTGTTCATATTTTTATGGACCTGCCTCTATGAGGAGTAAATGTAGGCAACTCTAGTAAAGACATAAACATATCTGTATAGAGTTCGACACGTATATATTTTCCTTAATCATGTTGCGGGCCAATCAAATGTTCTAAATTGAGCTTTGTTTGTTTTCTGGTTCAATTTTCTCTATTTGTCTGTGCATGTTTTACAGGAATTTATGATCCACGTTGATGCTTAGTGAGCTGTTTTAAGTTGGTTATCAAATCTATTTTGTACGAGGACAAAACTATAGGTGTACACCATGAAAAAGATAGATAAAGAGTTGTACAATGGTCTGACGGTCAATTGTTTTTTGCAGATGTGTTATTCTGGGCTCAAATTAAAAGAGAAGAGATTAGCATTTTTGACTGGGCACAAAAGAAAGGGTCGAAGTCGATGCTTGTGGATTGTCAAATCAGTCTTGAATAACAGGAGGTCTTCAAGTATTAGCGACAATGGGGCAACTGAACCTGCTAGGATTCTTCTGGAGAGGTGGTTTGCTCAAACACAGAAACTGGAGAAACAGATAGGCAGAGATCCTCACTCACCTTTAGTTACTGAGTTAGGTTTGAATCTCGGTGAGCTAGAATCAGATCTTCAGGTTGTACTGCTAGCCTTGAAGAAGAAAGAAGAAGATTTACAAGATGCAGAAAGGAAGGTAATGTTGGAGTACAATGAAATAAATCGTGCAAAAGAGGACTTAGAGTGGCGGGAGAAAGAAATAGAAGTGGCTAGATTGAAGCAGGAAAGGATAGAAGATGAGTTAAAGCAAGCTAATATAAGCTTAGCTTCACAAGCTACTGAAATTGGTGATCTTAAGCTTCGTCTCAAGGAGAGAGATCAAGAGATTTCAGCTGCTCAATCTGCCCTATCTATGAAAGAAGAGGAAATTATAAAAATGCAAAATGAATTGGTAAAGAAGAGTGAGGAAGCTGCTGATGCTGAATCAGAACTCAGATCCAAGGCCCAGCTCCTGGATGAAGCAAATGAAATTGTAAAAAAACAAGAGGCTGAACTCCAAGAACTCCAGAGAGCAATTCAAAAGAAAGAAGAAGAACTAGAAGTTTCCATTAGTATGCAGAAAATTGAAGCAGAGAAATTGAAAATTGCCGAGGCCGATTTGGAGAAGCGAGCAATGGATTGGCTCATGGTGCAGGAAGAATTGAAAAAGCTTGCAGAGGAAACATCTAAACATTTTGGGGAAGCGAATGAAACTATGGAGGAGTTTGGAAGAGTGAAGAAGCTTCTTGCAGATGTGAGGTTTGAGTTAGTTTCGTCTCAGAAAGCTTTGGCCTCCTCTAGACAGGAAATGGCAGATCGGGAACAGCTACTGGAAAAGAAGCTTCTTGAAATTGAAGAGCAGAGGAGGAGTGTTATGTCCTATATGACGAGTCTGAAAGATGTGAAAATTGAAGTGGAGAGTGAGAGAGTAAAACTTAGGGTTGCTGAAGCTCGAAACAAGGAGCTCGAAAGGGATTTATACTTGGAGAAAGAGCTTGTTGGAGAGTTACAAAAGAAATTAGATATGGAGAGATCTTCCTTGCAACAAGCAATTCAGGAAATGTCAGCTCTACAGGAGGAGCTCGACTGTAAGAACAATGAATATGGAGAGAAACAGAGTCTTCTTCTGGTTAAAGAGTCGGAATTGGTGGAAGCTAGACTAGAGATCCAGCATTTGAAGTCTGAGCTAACTTCCCTTCAGCATATCTTGGAAGAAAAAGATCTGGAACTCTCAAGTGCAAGGAAGATGCTGGAGGACGTAAACCAGGAGATAGATGAGCTAAAGGAGATTATGAACAGTAAAGAAAATCAGCTTATTCAAGCAATGTCCATGCTGGAGGAAAAGGATGAACATGTTCAGGCAATGCAACATGAACTGAATGATACAAAACAGAAATTCTCTGAAGCTGAATCAGTGTTGGAACAGATTGTAGAGGTAACTAATGAAGTGGTTCTGTCTGTTAAGGATGAAAATTATGATGCTTTGAGTGGACTTGATTATACATATCACCAGTTGTCACCAGAGAAATCAGCTGATAGTTTTAAGTGGCAGAAGAAACAGCTGGAAACTGAACTCATGTTTACCCGTGAAAGTTTGAGAATGAAGGAGATGGAAGTTCTTGCAGCACTGAGGGATCTCACCATCAAAGACGAGGAGTTAAAGATGGTTCTTGGCAAATTGGATGCCAGAGAGCAGGAACTAACAAAACTGAAGGAAGAAGTGATCAGAGATCGTGATGAACTGAAACAGCTTTATGCTTTGGCACAAGAAAAAATAGGTGAAAAGACTGTTGGGGACCTAGCAATTGAGGAACTCCAGTTGGAAGCAGCACAACTGGAGGTTGAAGCTGCAACTAATGCACTCCATAAACTTACAGAAATGAGTCGAGAGCTTCTAAATAAATCTAGTTTGAGCATCGAAGTTGATTATGATACCATGTATTTCGAGCACAATGTTTATGACACTAAGATAAATATGACTGACGACAGTGTTTGTTCAGGTGAAGTTAAAACAGAAGTTGCTCGACTTTTGGCTTTGACTGAGCAGCTTGTTGATGAGGCCGGCATTGTTGGTAGCACGAGCTAATAGAGGTCATGTTTATTTTGTTGACTATATAGTAGTGCATATATCTGTATCTAACCAGCTAATTGCCGTAGGTTGGGTACATTTGTTCATCATATTGTACTTTATCTTTATGTAGACTTCTTGTTTGTATCTCATATACTTGTGGACATGAGAGATCTGAAACAGATGATTTTTCCTTATTGGGTATCTATGATTCTATCAGAACAATATATGGGGTTCTTTCATTTCGATGAAAACATTGCAAAGAGCATTCGTATTTGTGAAAAAATGGGGCAAATTGATCGCTGTAATTTCAAGACTCATTCGTGTGACACAGTGATTTTGCTGAAATTTTAACTGGTTTGCAAGTCTCTATTAAAATTACCAATTGAAATTTCCTAACTTAACTGCGAGAGAATGAGAACTACACCTGGATATTACTGATAAACTGTAATTTTCGATGTGAATCAATGAAATAGCCGAACAAGTTAGGTAATAAAAATTAGGAAAAATCTATTTGGTACGCGTAGTATCTTCCTAAAAATTATGCTTAGCATTCATCCAAAAGCATCACATATTTATATGATAAAAAAATTTCTGAACACTAAGGAACTGTACGATTTTCTTGTGGACATTCTCACTCCGTTTCTTTTGGCTAAGGATACTCTTAGACCCAAAGTAACGCCTCCAACCCTCACCCTTGTAATGTACAGGATCACTCAGCCAAGAAAGGAGAATGCAAGTATTCAAAATAACATGCTGATGTTTTTGTTGTAGGTTATTGCCCGTCAATTGTTATGTCTACTCTCATTCTCCTTTTTGCATCGTAACATACGACAATGTCATGTATAAGTTGGACTCCACGGGGAAGGGGTGGCGAGAAATGAGTTTTGAATCCAACATCTTGCTCTTAGTCAAAACTGGTTCTTGTTTATTTATTGCAGGTTTCCACAGAAAACATACACGAAATCTTTGAACATAAATGTATTTTATGACTTATATACACAAGATTATTGAACATACATACGTGTTATACACAGTAGTTTTATGAACAACCATCTATTTACAAAAACAGCGATACTAGAGAAAGAGCTTGCCGGATTTGACATGGATATTCATATTAATGAAATTTGCATTTACAGCTTTCAATAACAGGCCAAGTTATAGAATCACGGAGACAATTTCTTCAATACCTTACCTGAAAATGTTTGCGACTTTTGGAGGATGCCATGCCGTGTTCTCAACAGTTTGGCCATCGACATGTTGACCATCATTTTGTATGATGGGATTACATCCCTTCTTCAGCTTTGACCTCCCCAATTTCCCTAGCTTCATGGCGGTAAACAGACCCAATGCTATCAGTAATGGCCTGACAGCCCAGTGAAAATCCTCCAGATGTTGATACTTCTTCACCAAGCCTGGACAAGTGTCGAATGACACAAGTTCAACTTCAGCTGGATCAGCCAAGAAGCTTTTGTTTTCATCACCAAGTATCAATCTACCCGGGAACTCAACCACAAGGCAGCCATTTGGAAGTATCTGACAAATTCTTCCTGCTGCCCACTCACCACATCTTTTCCATGGCCATTCAAAACGAGGGCTGAAAACATTTGATCTCAGCCTTACGAACTTCCCTACACAGTAAGGTTTTGCCATCTGGATCTCCGAGTAATTGCCTTTCCAAAGAGTCTCTAGTCCTATAAATCCAACGGCTATATTTCCATCACGGTCAATGGAGTGAAGAATACCCAAGGGCGAATGCTTCTTGTCTTCTTTCTTCAAAAGCACCCAATCTCTTGCAGCCACTCCAAACGTGACACGTTCTAATGTAGAAGAATGAACTCTTATTGGGTCATGAAGTCCATGCATCGTCACCAAAACAAGTCCGTCTCGATCCGTATCACTTTCTAAACCAACTACACTTCCCTCCAGAACGTCCATGTTTTCAGGTTTGCACGAGTTTGGTGACTTTCTAGATCGTACCATGTCACCCACTTGCAGATGATCCTTTGCGAGGAACCACTCGGTATAATTACTACCACCAGGTTTTGCTCTTATAGTTCTACTTCCAATACCTGTCCAGCCTCCATCTTGGTAAACTGCATGTTGTGAACTGCAAATTGGTAAAATTTAGTTGGCTTAAGAATACATGCACAAGCCACTTGAAGGCTGAAGAATACAGTGACAAAATGTTTAGTAACAGCACGTATCTGAAAAACAATGCAGAACCAAAACGCAGTTGATTCAATGGTCAAGATTATTGCTGTAAACTTAGAGGTGCTGACATCAGTAGATCATCTTTTTTTTTTTTTTTTTTTGAAAAAAGTTGGATTCTATCAGAACACTAACGCTAGCTCAATAATTTACACATGCATTAATCAGGTAAGACATTGACGTGAAGATATCAAAACAATGAGTTTGCCAGGCATTTGTAAATTTGGTTCGTATATACTTTGGTATTTTCTTGCCCTTGATAAGTTCAACAAATTACAAGTATTTGATCCCTTGGAACGGTATTTTTTTTTCTCTACAAGGATTTGCGTTTTTAGTGACCTGCAAGATGACCAAACAGTGAACTAAATGCATGGTAAACTACAAATTCCTCTACAACAGTTCATTTTTTTCTTAATGAAATTTAACCACAAAGAAGGAAAAAAGAAAAGAAAATACCTTTTAAACGCATGTAATATGTCTGCCATCATAGGGCGACTCATGAAGTCGTACTCAAAACAACCAATAATGACATTCTCAACAGCAGGAGGGAGCCCACTGGGTATTTGTGGTTTTTCTTGCTTCTTTACTACCAGTTTGTGTATCTCATCAATTGATTTACCACTCCAAGGCTGAATGCCAGTCAACATCTCGACTATGCTGCAACCAAACCCCCATGAATCAGTTTCGAAGGATAGAGGACCAATAACATCGGGTTGCCATTGTTCTGGAGCCATGTAGTTAGGAGTACCAAGTCTCTGAATCATATCTGTACTTGGCAGAGAAATGCCAAGCAACACGTACGGAATTCCTATGTCTCCAAGAATCGCCCTGTCATTTTCATTCAAAAGGAAATTAAAAGGCTTAAGATTGAGAATAAGGATCTCTTTGGAGTGTAAGTCCATTACTCCTCGAGCCAGGTCTGCTCCATACCTGTGAACATAACAACACCATGGATATTGCGAGCATCTTATGCAATAAAAACTTTTAACTAGAGAAATGTACTTATTGATGCGTTTCTCAGATACATTAAGCAAAAGTCACCTCAAAACATAACTCAATGAGAGCTTTCCCCCTTTGAG
The DNA here is from genome assembly GCA_903798235.1 of Fraxinus ornus. Lineage (NCBI taxonomy): Eukaryota > Viridiplantae > Streptophyta > Magnoliopsida > Lamiales > Oleaceae > Fraxinus > Fraxinus ornus. The sequence continues at coordinate 16,784 of CAIGRF010174427.1, forward strand.
GCGAGCCATTTTGTCCCCAACTGAGCCCTCATAAAATTTCATAACAATGCATATCTAGAAGGAAATATAGACCATTCAGAAGAACGGTTGACAGAATTTGTTTATTTTCTTCCTTTTTAAATAAATATGTGGAAAGATATCCAGATTCTCAGCGTTGTAAAAATAGTTCGAACAACATACTCACCTTCTTACTTATGACGGAAAGACCATGAAGCCAGAAGACTTTTTCTGAACCCCAACATTTAGAAAGTAAATCCTCCAACTTTACCAAGACATCTTTAACGTTATCTTCTTTAATGGAATGCAACATCTTAACAGCCACTTCATGATACTCTTCATAGTCTTCCGTTGCACGGTGATGTGTTGCCAGCCAAACATCACCGAAAGGTCCTCTTCCAATTCTGTGCTTGAGTTTAATTGTTGCTGGGTCGATCCAAGGGTGGATATGGTTAGAATATACTACTGCACTACCACCACTGTCATCAGAATCTCTCTCAACAAGTTCAAAGTCAGAAATAGACATTGGTCTGGCAACAACTTTTCCAGCCATTTTCCTAGTTTCCACAACATAATCATTAAGGAATATTGCTACCCCAAGTCATAGAATTATATATGGTACGCCGCTGAACAAAATAGAAAAGAAATTGCAGTTTTGGAGAATTAAACTGTGTGTGCATCGTGAGAATGAATAAAAGAAACCAATATTAGCAAGAATACTATTTTACATCAATATTTGCAAAATTAGACAATTACTAGTACCACCGGGAGGAAAAACAGATGAAATAGGTATATAATCTTCCCGAATGATGCCACAACAAAGGAAAAGAACATTAGACTTCACTTACGATCCATTAAATGAAGACATATTTTCAGAAAACTGAGTTAATGAAGAGAACAATGTACGTGCCCCAACTAAAACAGTACTGCTCTTGCCAGAATTTGTATACAAAACAAGAGATATTTCATTCTTAGTTATTGAAAGTTGAAAATAGTAGATTTTAAATATTCAACAGTGAGTCGAAAATCTGAAATTACTTGGGATGAAATAGACAATTAAAGAACAATATATGACAAATATAGAAGCCCTGATCATCTGAAAATATAACAATCCAAAGAAAAATTTTAATCAGCATAATTTGAAAATTTTAACCTGCTCACAACTCAATTCACCTTTTAACGCACTTACAAACACATACTGACTCAATAAATTTCCAAAATTGAACTATCAATTCGGGCAAAGGAAACATGAAAAATCCAATTCCAATATGTGTGTTAATTTTTCTTCCTGTAAAGGAATAAACGGTAACGAAAAAGAATAAAATCACATGATTTAATTTCCATTTAATAGAGAAAAACTCATAGCACCACACGAATTAAAAAGCACAAGAAATAATCAATTAAAAAAGAAAATACAATTATGATACTTACAGATAGTATTGTAGAGAGCTGAACTGAAATTGTAATCAAACTGCAAAAAAAAAAAAAAAATCGACGAATTAAGTGATGAGAGGAAATTTAAAAAATTGTAGATAATCAACCAAACTTTATGCTTTTTATGGTCTTAAAAAATGAAGAATTAATTTGACAAAAACAAATTGACAAATATATAGTGGATTATAGAGAGAGTAAACAATATAAGTAACTTGAACGCTAACGTATTCTACGTTCTTTTCCCTCTGTTTTTATTTGAAGAATAACTCAGTAATTAGAAGGGAAATTAAACTATTGGTCCTCAACCTATTATTACAATTGTAAGTTGATACCAACTTTTAAAAATAGAAATTTTGTTTGCGCCCCATTTCGAGAGAGAATGCATTTTTGAATATTGAATTTTGGATAATCAGTGATTAAAAATTAATTTTTTTTTTCGATTTATACATAATATTATTTTATTGAAAAATGTGATTGAAAATAAATTTGAAAAAAAATGAATTTTCAAAAAAAAAAGGGCTCATACAACCTTAATCGATATTTTATTATGGGTCTCTTTGACCCCATTTTCTAAACTCATTTTTTTTCACAAATTTATTAACCACATGTTTTATGCAACTCAATTTTTTTTTTTTTTATATCAATTTTTGAACTATGCATTTCATCAACTTTTATAAAAATTTACAAAAAATATAACTTTTATCTAAATCAAGCAGGGTCTATGATTGCACATTTACTCGTCAATTACAAAAATGAACAAAATCACTGTTAGCCCTTGTTTGAGCCACGTTATTTCCACAAGAATACATTTTTTGGTTGATGTGATAAGGGATATGTGGTTAAAACAGAAGGAAAAATTATTGATGTGATAGAAAATATTATTTTATTAAAAAATGTGTAGTTGAAAATGAGTAAAAAAAATGAGAATGAAAAAATAATGTGACTCAAACAGGGCTTAAACTCAACTCATGTTTAGTACGAATTCTTTAAAATTCATTTTCAAACCACACATTTCTTCCTATAAAATAATTTTGCGCGTAAATTCATAAACTTTCCCTATTTTTTAGCATACATACCAGAAAAATTATATTTTACAAAATTTATTCTCAAAAAATCTACATCAAACAAACTCTAAACTATTGTGCAATCCTTATATGTTTAATTTTCCGGCTTTTCTTTCCAAATTAGACTAATGTCCAAGAATTTGAGGAGTTTCCACGAAGGAGGTATAATAGTTAATGCGTATTGAATTGTTTATTTAGTAATCTTGAGGGGTTGATCAATTGATCAGTCCTTGAGTTTGCTCTCTTATGGTCATTAATTCGAGTCTTCTCAAGGTCACTAAAGTGAATATTCGACCAAAAACTTTAGGCCCCATGGAATTAGTCGAAATATGCGTAAATTAGTTCGGACATCCACGGTTATAAAAAAAAATATTTATTTAGGTGGATGAAAATAGATTTGTGAGGATAATAAACAAATTAGAATTAATTCGTTCATTTTCAAAAATTGAGTGCAAACTTTGTAATGATAAAATAGGTTAGAGACCAACAATGAATATTCACTTATTATTAGAAAAGTCAATTCTAGTTAATGGACCTACCACAACAATTACGTCGCTTGAGTTGCCAGCCATGCTGCCACGTTACCACTCCAATGAAAATAAAAATAATAATAAAAAGTAACACTAAAATTATAGT
>CAIGRF010174441.1:38328-50023 GCA_903798235.1 Fraxinus ornus
CTTTATTTTACATGAAAATTGTTAATTAAAGTAAGTTACCATTGCCAAAAAAAAAAAAAAAGTTTGCTCGAAAACTATTTTTTCACCATTTTTCATCAAACTTTAGTGTTCGTTTGGTTTCGTTTTACATGAAAATTATCCATTAAAGTGATTTTTTTTTTACAATTGGTTATGAAATTTATTCCCATTGTTAAAAAAAAAATGGTGGGAAAATGAATTCACAAGAAACAAGGAAAAAAGGCGCGTGGTGCCATCAAACAGTAAAAAAGTAGGAAAATGAAAAATATTTTCCATTTTCCATAGAAAATCTAAGCAATTAAACATGGCCTAAACATATATTTAACGGTCATTATTTCAAAATTCTTAAAGTCGACAATCATTATTTCAAAACTCTTCATACTCATTTTTAACTATACATTACACAATAAAATATTTTACACGTAAATTTAACATTTTTATCCATTTATTAACCACACATTCTAAAAAAATAACTATTTAAAACATAATATTTTTTCAAAATAATGGTCACCAAACGGGTCTGAACGTGAACAATGAATGTGCGTGTAACTAGTAAATTCGGGTACGAGAATGTGGGTGGGACCCAAAAGGTCAAAAGCAGGTCCTACACCGTAGATTACTCGTTGCTGACTTTTGTAGTTTTGTTCCTCACTTTCTTAAAGAAGGAAATACATAGGTCAGGTCAATCTTTAAGGCTTTAAGTGGAGAGTTGGATTTGATTTTCCAAAGTAGCTTATAATTAGACGTTTAATTATGTTCTCAAAAGAATAAATTTATGGCTAAATAGAGAGTTTTGACATTATGGATCTTGATAAAAATTATTACAATTTTTAATTAAAAATGTGTGATTAGAAACAAAATCATCAAAAGCTTCGTTTCGATATGTTTATAACCCTAAATGTCCTGAATTCTCGATAAGTTGGACTTCGTTTGATTTCATGCATGAATGTGATATTGATACTTGATGCATTTTATATTCTATCACAATTGGACCATAACCTTCTCCGATTATTTATTACAAAATTTAACTTATTAAAAGATTGATGAAAAATGTGTGGTTAAAAAAATAAGAAAAAGTTTTGGGTTTGCATGTAATTTTATTTTATTGAAAAATGTGATTGAAAGAAGGGAGAAAAAATGTATTATGAAAAAAATGAGAATTAATATATATTCAAATTCCATACTTCTTAATTTAATATTAAACCTTGCTTCTTAATATCATAAAGTAGGGTTATAAAATAAGAAGAGTTTTGCTATATATATCCCGAGGTTGACATTCCGGTGTACAACTCCCCTCGGAATAGGGTCTTACGAATTTTTTATTAGATGTGGGCTCCCCTCTTTTGTGAGGGCCGAGGGGGGTGTATTGTCAACCTTGATGTTCAAATAACAAAATCCAAATAAAAATACTCACTTGACAGTGACAATACTATCCGATTATTTATATCTTGGAATGTTTTGCTATTTATACTATTATTTTTCCTTATTTATGTATTTTCTAACATGTTTGGTGACTTTGGTCCAAATTCTATAATAATATTTATAGGGCATCTTTTTAAATTTATCTTTAGTACCTCAATAAATACCAAAACGGTAAATCAGATGGAAATAGACTATTCTTCACTTGTTTGCTTCAACAATTAATATTAATAACATATTTTATAGTATTCAAAACTTTATCAACTTTTCAATTATACACTTCATTAAGTTTTATCAAAATTTACTAAAAAATTGATATTTCATTAAATCAAACAAAGGTGATGTAGTTTATTAAATTTGGACCAAATATGTTCGTAAATAAGAAGGTGTTTGGTAGAGATTAAAATCAAATTAAAATTGAAAAATTAATCGTTATTGTTGACTTTTAATAGATGAGTGAGACTCAATAATGACTATATTTTCAATTTTAATATGATTTTGAACCGTACCAAACAGGCCTTAAATAAATAAGAGAACATTAAATTTATATTAATAAATAATTTTAGGGTGTGTTTGAGTTATATTATTTTGGAAGAATGTATTTTGAAATAGTAGATTAATGGAGAAAATATGTTGTTGAAAAGAAAGAAAAATTATTGATATGATGAAAAATATTATTTTATTGAAAAATGTATCGTTGAAAATGAGTAAAAGAATGAGAATGAAAATTTTAACTTGAACATAAGGCGTTCTTATAAAAATATCATTTTCAATAAAATATGTTCATAAAAAATAGACACAAACAGTACCTGAATTGGTAACAGTACAAATAAATAATGCCAGACTTTGAGTCCAGGAAAAGTAAACTCCATGCTTTCTCTCTCTACAATTACACTCACTGCAACATTCTCTCCTCTCTCACTAATAAAAATTATCCACTTCAATAATTAACCAAAAAAAAATGAAATCTTGTTTCCAGATACGATGATTCGCTTTTTGATACTGTCAAGTTTCAACTTCCTCTTTTGAATCACTGAGCACTCTCTTTACTTTATTTTCCATTATATGTATATTTGTTCCAAATAATAGTATAATATACGGCCACTACTTTCAATCTGTACTCTCCTTTTCGCCGTTTTTATGCATTCATCTTCGTAGTTTGCCTTTTCACTGTTTTGCAAGAAAGAAGAAATGGGGACTCTTAGGGTTCTCTTTCTCCTTCTCTCTGTGTCTCTGCTCCTTCTCGACAATGTCTCCACAGCCCAGATGCCAGGTTTATCGCTTCTCTCTCTACGTGCTTTTTTTTTTTTTAAATATTTATTGTTAATTGTGTTCGTTTTTTGGTTATGTGATTATTTTGCACTGTTTACTGTTATGGGTGTTCATTTTTTGTCCTTATTGGGTTATTTTGCTTCATAATATCGTTGACTTATTTGTGAATAAGTTTTTTGATTTTTTTTAGATATCTTTTTAGTTCTAGTTATATATGAAATCTTTGTTTTCGTTGCTGATGGAGTTATTCGTAAATTGATTATATTATTACCTCCTAGAAGTAGGATTTTTTTTTTTTTTGTGAGAAGGATTCTTATAATTTGGCGTCTATGCCATAACAAATCATTACACATATGAAAGGTCCAGAGTTTTATATTTTACTGTTATTGGCTGGTCTAGATGGATTTTTGATCCTGTTCTGGTCATCTCGGATCATCAACTTACAATAGTGTCAATACTCCTTTCTAATCCTCTCGACCTTGATAAATTATGAACTATCTAATGTGCCTGACTCGAGGTGGAGTTGCTATCACCTCAGCAAAAATAAGTATTATTTTTGTAATCGTACACTGCTGATAATCTGACCATATGATGCAGGTTTTTTAAGTCTGGACTGTGGAGGTAATAATAACTTTACTGATGAGCTAGGTCTTGAATGGACCTCAGATTATCAGATGATCAGAGGAGAAACAGCTAACATAGCTGTGGCAAATGAGATGAGAACACAATATACAACGGTGAGATATTTCCCGGCAGATAACAATAAGTATTGCTACACACTGGGTGTCATTAGCAGGACCAGGTACCTTGTAAGAGCGACTTTCTTGTATGGGGACTTCGATAACAATGAAGTATATCCAAAGTTTGACATTTCCTTTGGGCCAACTCATTGGGCTACAATTGTCATTTCTGATGCCAATACGATAGAGTCTCAAGAGTTAATATTTCTGGCTAGTGATCCCACCATCAGCATTTGTTTGTCCAATGCTACAACTGGACGGCCTTTTATATCTACCCTCGAGCTCCGGCAATTTAATGGTTCTGTCTATATGAACCAATTTGAGAACGAGTTCTTCCTTAGTGTGTCAGCAAGAATAAACTTTGGTGCAGAAAGTAATGCTCCTGTCAGGTATGCCTTAAATTTTATTCATGGAAAGTAAAAGTGAAATATGGTCTGAAGTATTTTATGTATTCCTTAGTGATTGTGTCCTATGACATTTATGCAACTCCCTCTTGAATTCTGGCCCTTGATTGGAGCAACATTTTCTCCTCACAGGTATCCGGATGACCCATTTGATAGAATATGGGAGTCTGACTCTGTGAAGAAAGCCAACTACCTTGTTGATGTTGCTCCTGGAACTGAAAAGATATCCACCAACAAGCCAATTGATGTTAGCAGTAGCGAAAGACCACCTCAGAAGGTGATGCAGACGGCTGTAGTTGGAAGAAATGGATCATTGACATACCGATTGAACCTAGACGGTTTTCCAGGTTTTGGTTGGGCATTCTCCTATTTTGCGGAAATTGAAGATTTGAGTTCAAGTGATACTAGAAAATTCAGATTTCTACTGCCTGGCAACCCTGATCTCAGCAAGGCAATCGTAAATATCCAAGAGAATGCCCAAGGAAATTATCGTCTTTACGAGCCAGGATATTACAACATATCTCTTCCATTTGTGCTGTATTTTAGATTTAGGAAGACATCTGATTCTACTATGGGCCCTCTCTTGAATGCATTGGAAGTAAACAAGTATCTGAAAAGGAGTGATGGTTCTGTAGATGGTGAGAACAAACTGTGATTCCTTTAGGACGTATGCTAATTTTAGTATGTCCTCCAACTGCCAATATCTTGAATATTAATGATGGTTGCTGCTGTTATACCATCATCGTGTGTTTGTTTGGTACGCATTATTGGATGAGACTCGACAATACGATATACTAGAGTTTATCTTCTTTTTCTTTCTAAGTATTGTCCATTGTTATCTAGTCCTCCCTGCCAGACATGCTATCTCAATATTTTGAATCGGTTCTTTTCATCTTTCTGCAATGAGCTTTGATGCTGCAGGGACCCCTGATACAAGTTCGCTTGATTTTCAGGACCAGTTGTTGCGGCTATAAACTCTGCTTATTCATGGGCAGAGTGGGCAAAAGAAGGTGGCGACCCATGCCTTCCAGTTCCATGGTCTTGGGTTCAATGTAATTCTGATCCCCAACCAAGTATAGTGACAATGTAAAGCTCTTCTTTATTTTTCTCTTAACGTTGTGCAGTTTCGTTCTATGATGGTTGTTGAGTATAAAAATAATGTTATTTACACATGTATTGCTGCTTTCGGTACTATAACTAGAATGTGTGATTAACTTGTTGATTTTTCTTGGTGGCTTGTTTTCTGGTCTGTCAGTAAATTATCAGGGAAGAATTTGACTGGGGGAATTCCTTTGGCTTTGACAAAGTTGAACAGTTTAGTAGAGTTGTAAGTTTCGATCTCCACCATTGGTTATTGGTTCCAGAGGTCTTTTTCTTCTCTGTTTATGAAATGATGTGACTTATAGATGATCAACGTGTATATGTCTTGTCATTGCAGATGGCTTGATGAGAATTCACTATCTGGTTCGATTCCTGATTTTTCTGGATGCTCAAACTTGAAAAAAATGTAATTATTGAAATCTCATTTCCCATTCAGTGTTTTGTAGATCTTTTTTGAATAATAAATGCATTTGCCTGTCACAGACATCTTGAAAATAATCAACTGACTGGCGAGCTGCCTTCCTCCTTGGCAAATTTACCAAATTTGAAAGAATTGTGAGTTTCCAGAGCCACATTTTCTTCCATTATTCACACTTTACTGAACATCCTGCAAGGTTCCTTGACATTTTAGATTATTCATGTCGGTCAAAATACTTGTTATGGATGAGGAAAGGCATCTTTTTTGGAAAGTGTGTCTCTCTTCTCGTAATAAGTATTTTCAAGCAAATGATAATTCTTGTATCTTGTCACATAAGCTACTTGCTTCACCTACTATCATCATTGATGCAAAATAGAGACATGTTGTTTCGTTGCCTTGTCTACTGTGTTCGATCTGCATTCACACATTTAGCTTCTAACTTAAATATTTTATTCTCTCTTTAATTGACTGTCGGGGCAGGTATGTTCAAAACAATGTGTTGTCTGGAAGAGTGCCATCTGGACTTCTTGATAAGGATCTGATTTTAAAGTGAGTATCCATCGCTATTCGGCTAGGAGCATGAGGCGATTTTTATTGTTAATAGTTGTGTGGAGCTGATTACATGCTTGCATCATATGCTGTATTTTCTCAAACAATTATATTTTTGTATAATTTGCTTCCTTTCGCACTGTTTTCACAAAAAAAGGAAGTCATATTTGACATATCCACTGTGTTAGAATCATAACATATTCACGCAAGGGATAAAAACCAAGGGTTTGCTGGAGGTCGTATATTAACCACAGTGGTTGCAAATTTAGTCGTATGGGGAGAGGATATGTTACTGATTTTGAAGGAAGAAAGAAAAGAGGAGAAATAATTTCTGACTTCATTAGTTTGTGAATTTTTACAGGGCTTATGTTGTACAATTATAAAAGGAGAGAAATGAACAGTCTAATCTACAGTTGACAATCCCTAGAATATGTCTAATCTATGGCTATACAATCCCCATGAATAGTCTATAATATACTCCCTATCTAATGCACAATCATTGACCAAACCAGATTCTATGAATAGGAATACAGTTAATCGCACCTATTTTCCTCAGGTTCTAATGAAGTGATTTTCTTGGGTAATTAAAACAAAGAAGCTTATTTAAGTTGTCTTCGTTTGCTGAATTTTAGGGTTTAACATATTGCTCTGCCAACTAGAACAAAGTTCGGGAAACCTGTGGTTATATGAGTATTAAGTTTTTCTTAAGGTGCTTTCATAGATGAATAAATGATTTGCCAGAAAATTGTACTCCTTCGGCTCGTAGAAGTTCATTTTCACATTTTATGTCTCCTGTGCTTCTTTCCTAGAGGACAGATGCACCGTGGATCGGATGTTGTACTATCATGCTGAGCTGTATTACTTTTGTGTTTCCCTTGATTTTGGCAACCCTATCTCTGTTTTGAACATTTGTGGTATAAAAGCCTATATATATGCCATTATTAATTTATCAAGAGATGAAATGAACTAGAAAGAGATTGACCTGATGACTCTATGTATAACTGCATCATGTTGCAGTGCTCAATGGTGCTTACTTCACTTCAATTATTTTGACATGGATTCACATTTATGGCATGTTTGGGGAGGATTGGATTTTAATTGAATAGTATTACACAAGGAAAAGAAATTCAAATCATTTTCATTATAATGTCTAGTACTACATACCAAAAATGCGCTTAAATTATTAATTTGGAAGTCATTGGCTGGTTATGCTACATTTCTTGTACCCTATCTATTCCAGTCTTTCTCAAATGCATCTTCATCTTCCTTTTACCAAAATTCTCATCCATGGATTTGGTTTCAGCTATACAGGAAACATAAATCTCCACAAACGGGGCAGCAGAGGGCACCGCAAGAAAATTATTATAGGATCATCAGTAGGGGCTGCGGTTCTGCTCATTGTTACTATTACCTCTTGCATCCTACTGTGGAAGGGAAAAAAGAACCATCCTAAACGAGGTCGGAGACATAGTTTCATACTCCCTCCGTCTAAAAAAGATAGTCCTACGGTTATTTTTACACAGATTAAGAAATGGTAGTTAGTATAGTTAGAATATTAAATTTTACTATGTTTTTCCATTTATATCCTTTATCCCTTATTAATGTTTTACTACCAATAAATTTTCCAATATGTGGCTGTATTAACACCTCACGCCATTTTATGAATCTTGAGAGAGGGAGGTGAAAGGTTTAATACATATTTGAATCCCCACACAGTTGAACTAACACATGGACTCACTTTGTTTCCCAAATTTTTTTTGAAAATGCTATCTAGGTAGTTGGTGTCTATTATATCAAGATGTATTAAATAAGGGTATATGTGGAAATGAAAAATTTAATACATGCTTAAAATGGAAACATGAGTATCTTTTTGGGGACAAAAATAGTATACAAGACTATCTTTTTGAGACGGAGGGAGTAACAAATTTGCAATATGTATTAAAAAAATTAGGTGGATTGAGTCGATTGACACTTGTTTTTTTCCTATATTTCTTAGATAAACAGCTCCTCTCTTCCTTCGATGGTGCCGGAACAGAAGCTGCACATTGCTTCACGTTATCTGAGCTTGAAGAGGCTACAAATAACTTAGAGAGAAAAGTTGGCTCGGGAGGCTTTGGAGTCGTATTTTATGGGAAATTGAAACATGGAAAGGAAATTGCAGTCAAAGTTTTGACTAATGATTCCTTCCAGGGAAAGCGAGAATTTTCAAACGAGGTACTTCATCATTATCTCGAGTACCTTTGCTCGTATTTGGTGGAAGTTCAACCCATTCGTCCGTGTCTTAATTTATTGTTTTTGAAACAATTTTTATTCTAAAGATAATTTCTTCGTTATCTGAATCTCTTGGCTATTAGTTAGATCAATTCAACAATTTTTCATAGGAAATCCTGATTATCATGAAAGTCAAAACTGCATTGTTTTAAACTCCAGCTTCGTAGAACTGTTTGTTTTATCAGTTTAACAGATTTCATTTTCCGGATTCCGACTCACATCAATCTGTTCTATTTCTGTTTGCCACAACCTAAATACAGATTTACCTTTTGTTTTTAAATATTTAATTCAACAGCAATACAACAGACTTGATGGTATAATAAATGAAGTGTTGTAAAAGACTTGATCGTAGCATAGAAATAGTTACTTGTATAAAACCAAGATATCTTTTTTGTCTAACAGTTCATCATTGGGTTCCTAATAAATTATTGAGGGGTTAATGTACATTTCTCTCCATAGTACTGAATATAAAGTTTTGCTTGCCTAACGTGCTCCAACTACTTCTGCAAGAGATTATGTCGATTTTTTGAGGTAGTAAAAACCTTTTTATTTCATAGCACTGCTCAATACTTCTTGTGTATTGCGTATTAACTAATTAGAAAGGTGACTCTTCTTTCCTAGGTGGCTCTTCTTTCGAGGATCCATCACAGAAACCTAGTACATTTTCTTGGATATTGCCAAGAAGGTGGAAAAGACATTCTCGTATATGAGTTCATGCATAATGGGACTCTAAAGGAACACCTATATGGTAAGGTATTTCTTCTAAATAAAGACAAGTAGATATAATCCTTGATTAACTCAAAATTTGCTCATCTAGGGCCTTTGACACGTGAAAGAGGTATTAGTTGGATCAAGCGCCTTGAGATTGCTGATGATGCTGCAAAAGGTTGGTGAGCAAGTATCAATTTGTTTTGCCTGATGAGTAAAAACCCTGTCAACAAAATCAGTCAGATTGGTGCTTGCTTGTCTTTAAAAAAGGATTGTTCAGACTGTTGTTTCCATTTCTTCAGGAATTGAGTACCTACATACTGGTTGTGTTCCATCAATCATCCACCGGGATCTGAAAACAAGCAATATTCTTCTTGACAAGAACATGAGAGCTAAGGTTTCAGATTTTGGTCTTTCAAAACTTGCACTAGATGGAGCTTCCCATGTCTCAAGCATAGTTCGAGGAACTGTCGGTTATCTGGATCCTGAGTGAGTCTCTTTCTTTTCTCCTAGACTTTCAGCATTGTTCCTCAAGGACCAGTAGAAGATAAAAGCATGTTTGGCTAAGCTTAAAAAGTTTACTTATAGGTATATGAGTAAGTTTCAAACTAAATATACTCTATTTTTGGTATATGCTTTGCGGGAATCAGACAATTCCCTTTAATCGAACTACAACTTGTCCAACCTGAAGGGAGGTTGAGTTGCACTAGATTCCAATCCTATAGTATCTGGTTCCTAGGACTCGTAGGAAGTGAAGTCATAGTTAACAATAACTTTTTCATTGGTCAAAGGCGGAATAAGGTATTTATTTTGGTAGTTTGACGAGATTCACATTCAAAATAGCTACTATTTTTACTTGGAAGAAAATGTAACATATCTAAACATGTTTAGAAAAAAATTGTTACATTTTAAGTTACTTCTAAGCTTAGCCAAACATGCTGTCTTTGGATGTTTTCAACTTATTGTCAATGTTTTTTTTTTTTTTTTTAATATTTCATACTTGCTTTACATCTGTTCGTGGAAATTCCCGTGGCACACTGGCTGGCCTACATCTCTGTCTTGTATGAATAAACTGTAAGAATTACTAGGTTTAACACAAACTCACAGTGGAATTTGTGAAAGCTTTAGAAATTCTGCACAAAACACCTTTGGATCCAACATATTATTAGCACGCCTCGTTTATCAATGAGATGAACGGTGAGTTATTGATTCATAAACCAATCTCTATTTCAGCCCAAAATTTTCAGCTTGTTCACACGGACTATTTGAAAATTAACTTTCAATGGACAATCTGGGAGTCTCTCTGCTTCAACTACAACATCAGAACAAATTTAAATTTGGAATCTGTCGTTTCAGTTTGAATAAGAAACCCTAATCACCTATAGGAACCAAACTTTGCAAGTGGAACCAAACGTGCTCCTCGTAATTCGTCACTCAATTTTTACATGTTATTGCTGTTGCTTAGAAGTAGCAGCAATTGTCATATGTATTTGCTTTTGCCGTCAAATTATTCTTATACTAAACCAGCAAATCCCTTCCAATCAAATAGTCACATCTTATCAGATTACTCAATATGATACTGTATGAGTAATCTGCCACAGGCAGTGGAATCTGGTTGATTGAGATCCAATGATAGCATAATTTGTGGATGCTTAACTAATATTGCTCTTTAATAATGAGTAAATAGCTGCTAGCCTACATGAACTGTTGAGAGTTTATTGTATGATTTCACATTGTTACCAACAATTGTGACTTTCTCCCCTTTTCATGTCATGTAGGTATTATATCTCCCAGCAGTTGACGGATAAAAGTGATGTCTACAGCTTCGGAGTCATTCTCCTCGAGCTTATATCTGGTCAAGAAGCAATTTCTAATGTGAACTTTGGAGTTAATTGCCGTAATATAGTCCAATGGGTAAGATTATTGAGACAGAAAAGTTTCTGAATTATGCTAGTGATTGTCTACAAATCTCATGTTCGGATTTTGTAATGTACTTAACCAGAAAACCGATTATGGTCTGTGGAATCGTGAATATTTCAACGCAGTCACTAAAATCTTATTATCTATTCAAGTACGGATAATGTTAACGTTTTGCGTTAACTGACTATGGCAGGCGAAATTGCACATTGAGAGTGGGGACATACAGGGAATCATCGACCCAACTTTGCACGAATATGACATCCAGTCTATGTGGAAAATAGCTGAGAAGGCAATGATGTGCGTTCAACCCCACGGTAGCATGAGGCCATCAATGTGTGAGGTTATCAAGGAGATTCAAGATGCCATTGCAATTGAAAGAGGATCAGCTGCTAAACAAGTTAGTTCAGATGAAATCTCTAGGCACTCTGTTCATTCTTCTCTGAATATGGGATCGCTTGACCTTGGTGCTAGTGAGCATCATATGTCTATCGACGATTCTATCATGCAGCCGGCTGCTCGATAAAACTTTTGTTTGGATCCTGTAGTTTTTTCCCTCCTATTTGACATGGTGAGAGGTTTTTGTGAATTCATTGTGTTTATGGTAGAAAGTAAACTGTAAATTCTGAGCTTGTTGGTTGAGTAAATATTTGTAGCTACTCAGAAATGATTTTCCTAATCTGAAGTTTTTTGTAATATATTTATTCTTATTTCTCCTAGGCTGCTACCCAATTAAATTGTGAACCTCTATAACCTTGATGGCATGTTTGTTATTGGACAACTTAGTGTCGACACTCTAAAAATGCAGTCCAAAACTAAAGGCCCAAAATGAGAGGTCTAATCGAGGAACCTAAGATAAATGCCTAATAGGAATCAGT